>JAVQJF010018221.1:0-44796 GCA_036023855.1 Gadopsis marmoratus | reverse complement strand
CCGCTAAGGATTCTAATGCCAGGGTTACCCGTTGGTTTCTTGACTTGCAACCATTCCGTTTCACTGTGCTCCACAGGTCCGGCCGAGCTCACGCCAACGCCGACGCCCTCTCCAGGAGGAACGAGAGCTGCCTCGTTCCGTCGGAGGTCCCCGGCATGGCGCTATGGGGGGGGATGTGTGGCGGACCTGTGGGCACAACAGGACGCTTCCCCGTTGCTAGGCAACCGGGGAGAAGAAGATTGGGAGAAGTGGTAGCAGGTGTGTTCATCCCAGTGGAAAGACTCCAACCAATGGGCACGTGGGAATGGACACACCTGCCTCACATTACTCATCAGAGACTGCCAGGAGAACAGACGTCTCTTAAGGACGACTCTCAGAGTGGTTCGGGGCAGAGTAGAGGCGGAAGAGAAAGGAGAGAGAACGACTACGAGAGAGCATTGAATAAACCACGAGCGATCTAATAAAACGAATTCCAGAAAGAACCACTAGTATTTTGTGTTTTCCATTCACAAAGACGACACCCACGACCTGGGTCGTCAAAACACTTAATACATTACCCAAGTGTATGATTTTCTCACCTGGCATTGAAACCCCTCCCTTTGCGAGCACAGCCCTCCCAGTGGCAGCAGTACCCAGAATCCTTTTCAGGTTTGACATGGAAGTCGTTGACATGATCCACCAGGTCTTGCAGGGAGTCAAAGAGCAGATGGCACTGGAGGAGAGAAAACATTCAGCATTTCAAATGAACTGATCCTAGTTTGACTGCAACTGGGTTTCCTCTACTTTCTTTGACTTACCTTCTTCCAGCGGCAAGCCAGTTGTTCGTCCGCTGAGAGGTCAGGAGAGGCTCTCTTGTCACTCGTCTGGCTAATGAACATGGAGGATGGCAGGTGAAGTCCCGCCCCAACTCCGATTGGCACAAAATACTGAAAGGCCTGCGAGATGTGAGAATTCTGATAGACAAAAAAGAGCAACACGGTTGTTAATTCACTGCACACATAAGGAAAGCACATGCACAGGATTCGATTTAGCTCATTCGCTGTGATGTGCTTCAACAAAATAAGGTTTGATGTGAAAAAAGAAGAAGTATTAAGGAAGACGATAAAAGGACATGAAAAATAAAATGATAGATGTGTTACTAGACCTTAAAAGTACAATGAAAACACCACAACCACTGCTCACAATCATGACTGTCAAAAGGTAAAAACTACATGGCATAACTGAGAATAGACCATCAGCTGGATGACACAAACAGGTACTGACTGCCTCACGATGAAAACAATTAATACAAACGTTTTTATTTTTGTCAATGGAGGACAAAACTGCTCATCTTCATTTTTCCCTTCAAAAGCCCACTCCACTTCTTCTGTTGTAGTCACCCGCTGTGTGCTACAAAGCCTCCCTGCATCCCTGAACTCTGCACAAGAGCCGTAAGATTCACTGACCCTCAGCTGGGGCTCAAAGAGCTAATGCACCGGCTGTCTCTCTCTCTCTCACACACACACACACACACACACACACACACACAGTGTAACTTAGCTCAAGCAGAAAACAGAGAAGTCTTGATGAAAAGTGGAATTTGCAGTAGAGGACACATAAGTCCAAGCTGTCTTGCAAGAGCAGGGAAGCACGAGAGAGAAAATAAGGGTGCAAATGGATCACAATCTTGTGGCTGCCTCATCCTCTTCAGCTATGTCAGAAATGTATATTTGACAAATTTCATAAAATGAGACCAATTCGCTGCGCTGAGCTCTGTCTCTGCGTGCAAAACTATGTAGCTGTAGGGGAGAGAATATGTGAGTGTGCAGCTGTTCTTCCATAAGAAGCACATATTTGTGTGTGTGTGTGTGTGTATATAAGGGGGGGGTAAGTAAAGTGTAGAGTGTGTGTAATGGTGGGGTCAGGGGCTATCTAGCATTCAGTCGGACGCTGGGCGGCTGAATGGTCCCAGCCAGCATGTCTCAATTCAATTGGGGGGGAATTGAATTAGGCGGCGTGAGGTCTGCATGGCTGTACCTCGTCTTAAATCCAATTATGCGCACACAGGCAGCCACACACACGTCATGCCGGTGGGGCTACTGAGTGCAAGTTCCACAGACAGAAGCACTTGTTGGGGACACAAGACGTGTTTGATAAGATCTACCCTCCTCTCTGACACACACACACACACACACACACACACACACAACCCTTGCATAGCCTGATTCCCTGACACAACCAGATCTTGTTCCTGATTTGCTGACCCCAGCAGACTGAGTCACACTTCGCTGTAGACAGGAAAGTGTCGGCCACTAACTACAGCACTGAAAGACACTGTTTGTGTGTGTGTGTGTGTGTGTGTGTTTAAGCTCAGTCATACTCACCCCTGAGGGGATGTAGTTGCCGTTGGTCATTTCTGGAGAGCTGGGGGTGTGGCGGGAGGAGGGAGACATGCTCAGGTCCACTGCAGGGGGGGTGGGGGTGTCGGTTCGATCATGAGGGACCACCTGCACACCTGAGAAAACACACACACACACAAACACCTGTTAAAGTGACCTCTCACCTGGATCTGTTACAGGGACACTGGTCTCACTTTTGTTTGTAGCCACACGGCTCTAGGGATGGCGATGGTGTCGGCCCATTAGATGGATTGCCCTCATATTTAGTACACACATTCATGAAGCCCTCATTGTGATTTGTAATCACTTTGGTGATCCCTTCACTTCTTACCTAGCAACATCATCATCACCGTATACTTTGTGCTTATTAGCAAATGTCATCGTGCTAACGTGCTAAACTAAGATGTGAACATGGTAAACATTTCGCTTCCAAACATCAGCATGTTAGCATTGTCACTGTGAGCAATGTAGCATGTTGGTGTTAGCATTTGGCTCAAACCACCGCTGTGCCTGAACACGGCCTCACAGAGCCGCCATCAAGACTGTAAACTCTTAGTCTTGCGTTGTTGTTTCCTACCTGCGTGTGGAGATGCGGGCGAGGCAGGCTCTATGACTGCGGTGCCATCATCTGCCATGCGGAGCTGGCGAGCTCGCTTGGGGTGCAGTGGGCAGAGGGTGGGCGAGCGCGCCCCTCTGTCACGCCCACTGGCCCGCCGAGGGAGCTTCAGGTCCAGGGGCTCGTCCAGGGACAGCATGGCCAAAACCTGCCGACCTCCCACCTGCACAAACAGTCACAGAGGGGCAGAGTTAAGCCGTGCGGGGCCAACGAAGGATAGCTTGGCTTTCATATAACATACAATGAAACGCTCAACAACGGTAAACTGACCACAGTCGTAAATTGAAACACTGAGTAAGCCAAAGAAAACCAAACACACACACACACACACACACACACACACATATAGCGATCTGAGTGACCCTCTCTGCTTTTTCCACACTGACCTTTACTCACACACTCTTCCTGAGGAATGTCTACAATCCAATCCAGATGGTCACCCTCACCGCCTGCCTTCCTTCACCCCACCCCAGGGCCAGTCAGTGGCCCTTGCACCCTGTCACATCACCCCAACCCTACCCCAGCCCCACAGTGTGCGCCTTCAGACCCCGTGGACCTTAGAGACCCACTGTCAACCCCCCCGGGCCTTCAGGTCCAGCTGCACCCACTCCGTCCCGCTCCTCCCTCCTCTAAACACACTGACCTCTGGACCCAGCCTGAGGGTTATGGGCAGGGCGCTTCATCTAGCTGTCATGTGGAGTTCCAGTTTGAAGTCTTCCTCTTCAACCAGACTGACCCAGCATCACCGTGTTGTACCATGCAAAGGATTTAGAAAGTACTTACACAACCAAACACCTACATGAACCCCGCTAGTCAAAGCAATTGTTAAATCCTGAGTTTGAATCACATTTGAGGCAGAAATAACTGTAAAAAGGTTAACAATATTCAGCAAAAAAGTACAAACAGTCGCACAAGCCAGATCATTTCACCTCAAATGTAAATAAATGTTGAGAATATTCTTATTCATTCCGCATCTACTGCTTCACACATACAGGCGGTGCTAGTACAGTACTGCTGGTTTATAGCCAAGCTCTCCATTCAACACAGTGTGTTATATTAGGGTTCACTGCTCCTTCCCACCAGGCTCTCACACACACAGACACACACACACACACACAGTTGCAGGGTGTCCTATATTCCTACTCGACTTCATGTTGAGCATGCTGACTATACACCATACACAGATGCACACACACACACACACGATCATACTATGCTAAACGCACGCACATAATAAGTAATTAATCATACTGTAATTTCAACAAATTTACCCTCCCATTCCCACACACATATGCCACACTCACAGAAGCCACGGTTGGTAGTGAATGGTGGGCTTTGAGAGCGACTGGCCAGGGGCCACGTGACAAGTCCTTGTGTCTGGGAGGCACGGAGCAGAGGTCACCAGGTTCACCAGACCAATGAGGGGATGGCCACCAGCTCACACACACACACACACAGCCAGAGGGGGTGGGAGGGGGGTGCACAGACTCAATCAGCCATAGATAAGAGGATGATGATACACACACATGCTGATACAAACATACAAACATACTGTATGAACATGCATTAGCAGCATTATTACAGTAAGATCTTTGCTGATCATGTGCTGATGCGCACACTCATGTTCCTCATATGCAAATAAAGAAACATCTTAGGACAACTAACCTTTGGTTTGTACCTGATCATAAAGCTGGTGCACCCTTTATTTACTGCTTAAAAATGTCTCCATCATATAGATTTTGCTAAATGTATCCGGTTACACACCGTGCAGACTGCTAATCTAATAGATTTAACCACGTCAGTACTGTAGATTATACCATGACACGTACTAAATTGGTTATTTTCATCAGTTAAACTGAATCAATCAGTTGTGTCACGATAAAGGAGAAGTATTACTGGTAGTTGCCCTAATGATAATTTTGAACACAGAGAGTTTGTTGTGTGGGAAAACGCTGTCATTAGCGGTGTTCAGATCTGTCAGAGCGGATATGATCCTCTTTTATAACGAGCTGCAGTTAATACCGCATCTCTCTGTCTCTCTCTCTTTCCTCTGGACTAGGTGGGTATGACTAAGTTATTGTAACTCCTACCACACAGGCTGCCAAGAGTTCTGGCTTTATTGTTTGGCTAAAATGGCAGAAAATCACCTGTCATCCACTTAAACTGAATAAAAGCCCATACCCTTAGGCACAGAGCAGGATTCAGCTTAACCTTTTCTACAAATCCTTATCTCAACCACTGTGGGGACAAAGAGAAACCTGGCCTCCCATTAGAGCTATAATCCATGCTATAAAATTAAAAACTCTGAAATATACATTTATTTGGCACCTCAAATCATCTCTCACATCTCTCACTGCGAGACCGGCAGAGAGACACTACAGAAGCTCTCCTCGGGCGGCTGCTCCACGTGCAAACCATTACTGTACCTCCATAATGGACTCTATAGCTCATCTTTTCCAATTTAATAAGCAGGCTCCACTCAAAGCGCAGCCACTCTCAATATGTGTCCTTACGCCTATAAAACAAAGAGCATTGTTGGTATCATTCAGCTTGTTGCATGTTAGAGAAATGGGAGTTTAAATTAGCAGTATTCTACAATAGAATATCCATCTTAGCAAGTTATTTATTTTAGTGTTAAATCTTTTTTTTTCTTTTCATTCCAAGTAAGTATGCGTGTGTCATGTGAGTGTAAATATTTCACTTGTTTCCAACAAGAGATTACGTGAACTTTCTCCTGACCTGCTCACCTCACCATATTAAAGCTGAAAAGATTAGTCGATTAACCCATTAGTCGACTGACAGAAAAAGTAGTCTGCAACAATTTTGCTAATCAATTAATAATTTAACTCACTTCTGAAGCAAAATGGCCCCCAAAGAAACCTATTAAAAATCTGAAATTTGAATATTTCCCCCTTTTCTTTGTCTTGTATGAATTGAATTTGTGTTTTGGAGAGTTTGTCAGACAAAGCAAGCAATTGTTTAAGACATTTATCAATTAATCTAGAGAATAAGCAGCATATTAATTGTGAAAGCACATAATAGGTAGTTGCAGCCCTATAACCTGTTAATACTTATTACAAAGCATTTTTCAAGAAAAATAATAATGGAGAGAGAATTAAATGGAAAAAAGTACATTTCAAGATATAGTTTATCAATAAATTGGGCAACTTAATCCTGAGAGGGTTAAATGAGGAATTAGAATTGAAGCCGTTGAATATTTTGGTCTCAAACACCAGGACTTGTTTTTAGCGCAACTGGAAATGTGGTTCATGGATAGATGTGTTAAGGTCACACACAGATTGGCTTTGAAATCATTAATAAATGTTAAGTGGCGAAGGGGATTTGAGTATACAGTGTTTTGAAAAAGCAGTTTGAAAAATACAGTTGAAAGAATACAGAATTAGTTGCACCCTTCACCCTGACGAAGGCAAGCCAGCCGAAAGCATTAGAATACAGAAAAATGTGGTTAATAAAACATGGTGTGCTGGAGGAGAGTGTGAGAAGAGCTCACGCCAGTCTGCACCTCCCTCCCTGTGTGTGCGCTCTCAAAGGCACGACAAGCAAACAAAATTCACTTGAAACTCAGCAGGTTATAAGATATCTATAATACCCACTACACCAAAGGCAGTCCATACTGCACTAATGTGTTCCCAGTGGAGTCGGCCAGCACAGTCCCCACTGCTTGGATTATACCTCAGCCCACCATCATGGTCATCTCTTAGTGTAGAAATAGTAGAGACGGGCTGGGAAGTGACTCACAGTGTGTGTGTGTGGATCTTGGACCCAACTTAAGGGATCTCGACTACATCCTCCAAGCAGCCGCAGTCGCTGAGAGGGGGTTTGTGGGAAATGTGAGACAAGGAGAAAGGGCGACTGAGAGAAAGAGTGATACAGATAGCGCGAGAGAAGAGGTATGGTGTCGTCTGTGTGTGCATGCCTGCGTGATATGCGAGCGTGTGAGTGAAGCTCAGTGGCGGATGGCTGTGAAGTTTGTGGAACGGGTGTTGGCTGGCCCCCATGCAGACTTCCTTGCTCAGCCGTGGGGTCGACAGACTCTCTGAAAGGCGGCATTGTCCCTTCCCAGAGCCCTTGCTCTCTCTCTCTCTCTCTCTCTCTCTCTCTCTCTCTCTCTCTCTCTCTCTCTAGCAGAGTAAACACAGCAGCTGAACGGGAGAGAGAGGAGAGACGGGGAGGGATGACCAAAGGGGCCACCGTGAGGATATACGAGGGTGAGGATGAAGGGAGAAGGAAGAGGAGTCCTGAAAGAAAGGTTTGTGTGTGTCCTCTTTAGAAACCCCCCCATCACCTATTCCCCTGCAAAACCTTTTCCCACCCGAGTCCCCACATCCACCCCACTGCATTAGGACACCGCCCAGGTCTCTTTGATGTGTTCATGGGTTGAGGTTGGAGGCTGTGGGAGTCGGCTGATGTGTGAGGGCAGGAGGGCATCAGGTCAAAGCAGGACTATGTGTTTCAACACCTCCATGCTCAGTGGACAGGCTCACGCGGGTCAGCGCTGACCCTTAACCCCACCCCGAACCGACTGATCTGATCTGAGGAGGATCAGTTCAGTCGCCTCCGTCTCATGGAAGGAGAGCCGACGAAAGGCATCAGAGGAATACTGTGCAGTATAAGATGATTATGTTAGGGGTTATAAAATGGGGTTGCGTAATATTTTGTTTTCTGTGAGGGTTTCAGAGAGTGAGAGAATGTGTGTGCGTGTGTGTGTGTGTGTGTACACATTTTGTGTGTCCCCCTCTGAGGTTGGCTGTAACCTAATCTGCCTCCTGCTGTGACCCTGGGAGGTGGTCTGTAGGAGTTAAGCCATCTCTCCCCGGACTCTTTGCTCTCTCTTTTTCATTCTTGAAAACACACACACACACAAAGCTGAGTGAGAGAGAGAAAGAACATGGTGGGAACTTCTAGAAACCGATGGTATTGATGTGATGGCGTGATTTAAAACACTCATGTCTACAACAATCATACTGCAATGCAGTTCAGACGGCAGGAAGTAGAAATTCCTGCAAATCTTGTCGTGATACAACTCAGTAACCTTTTGATGCAGTGGATATCTGGAAATTACTGAAGTACAGATCATCACCAAAGTAATACAGTTTTAAGACCACTCATAGAGATTACGTATTCATACACAGGTGTGTAGGGGAGAGAATAAATAACAGCTTCCTGAACAACACAGTGACAAGTGATACATCTTTGTGATCTCAATAAGCCAGTCTGTGTAACCTGGCCTGGCCTCATGACCCTTCAAACAATCAGGGTTGAGCATAAGTATGAAATACAGTAGAGCCATGACCAATAAATCGGGCAGCTTAATATTACTGGACAATATTTGCAAATTTTTGTGGGTTTTGTGATTATTGGCTATTAAGTAACAGGAATTTGCAGTAGAGAAATGCCAATGAATGTTTGTGGTCATTTAGAAGCAGTGTCTTCATTTTATGTAGTTTATCCACAACAGAGAACTTCTGTAAAGTCTCCTGCCCATTGCACAGCTTGGTCATTATTCTTTAATAGCCAAATCTTAAGGGTCCTTGTCAAAAACATTTGTTGAAGTTTTGTGTTTATGTTCAAAAACAAATATCAAAGAATATAATTTCACAAGATGTACTCTCACATTAATATGCATAGCAAAAGCCCCGTCAAAAAGTATCGGTCCAGCAAATGATTATAGGGTTACTAAAACCTTATAGTAGTTTTTGTTGTGGACTTCCCAATCAATGATTAGCTCTTCGCAATTTCAGAGGTGGAACTTGAATCAAAGGTTATTGCATCCATTTTCAAAAAAGGTGACCAAATAAATACAAGAAACCTTCTGCCATGCTAAATCTCCAGTGCAACACTGCGGAGACCACATTAAATGAACTGAAGGAAAACAACTCTGTTTAGTAAATATGTTTCCCATCGGTTTCGCAATTCTGTGGTTTCATGTACTGTCATGTGCGACGACCTGCAGTTGTCGCATGGGTCGTGTCTAAACCTGCTGGTTTTTACATCCACCAGGTGGGACGGACAGAGTCAAAGGTGACTGACCGAGGTGTGGGTGTGAACTCTGACCCCTGACATTTGGGTTTTATCTGTAACTGGAATCAAGGAGGAGTAAACGTCTTGGCAAGTTTCAAGCAGGTTTGCGCATGCAGCACCCTGCAAGTAATCGGATAGAAGCGGTCAAAGCATTTTCACATTTCAAAGTAAAGCAATTCCCATCAACCATTTTCCTGAATCTCCAGATTTACACGGATTCATGTCAAAGTCAGGTGAGATTAGTCAGAGAAGGACGCCATGCGGCAAGTTCATCACTGACAGTGAAAAGGGCAATTAGACTAAGGCAAGAGAGGTTAATACCTAATTATTAATATGTTTATTTCTGATTTGGAGACACAAGAAAACAGACCCAAAAATGGTCAGCCTCTCACTCCCACTTCTGTCATTGCTGATGTTTCTTGAGGTAATATCCGGGAGTGAGCCCACCTCCGCTGACACACACACACACACGCCCAATTCACAGCCGACGCACCCGCCCTCCACCACTGATGGATCACTCAACATGCAAACACACACAGCTGAGACATTTGTTTTCTCCCTGACTCTGTCCTCCTCAGCCAGCCGCCTCCTCAGACAGGAAACCTCAGTTTCCACTCCTCCTCCGGGCCTCTCATTCCCTCTTTCTCTCTTTCTTTATCCCTCTCTTCCTTGCTTTTGTTTCACATTCACCGCTCTGTTAATGCTCCTTGTTTTTTTCTCATTTTTCCCTCACCTGCTACTGTACCCCTCCCTAGATTTAAAGGTACATTAATTGCCAAATGATTTCCTCTATTCACACCATTTCAAGATAATTGAATGTAATAAGGTTCAGTGACTGACTCTTCTCTTACTCTCAGTTTAAACCTCTACCCTTCCCCTTCCCCATGTTGCAACAAAGCACACTGGATTCTAGACAGTATTATGTAATAGCAGCATGCTTGGAGCCATCGGAGAGGGACTATTGACAAAAAAGACAGTTGTTGGAGCGCTGGAGTCACGACGGCTGCAAGATAGAGACAGAGGGACATGTGCGTTCACGTGCTAAATAATCACAAGATCGGCCGCTTGTTCATTTAGAGCTTTAAAATGAGAATCGGAACATATCACCCACAAATTAAAGAGAGCGTGAGCATGCAACATGAGACAGGGAAGAAAGGAATGAGTGAGGAAGGAAGAAGGAAAGAGAAAAGGGAGCGACAGACGGATTTAAGGAGGGAGAGAGTGCAACAGGAAGCTTCTCAGTGAGCTACAGATGGCCTCCAGCCAGAGCGTTCAGACACTGAAGAATTCCAGGCAGAGGGCAGGCAGGGAGGGAAGGTGCCAGGAGGGAGGGAGGGAGGCACAGAATGAGGAGGGCGGGGTGCACTTGCGGTTTGTTGTCAAAGGGGACTTCTACATGAGAAAGGAAGAGCACGCGCTTAAAGCGAAATCTCTCTGTGGCTGAACATTAACATTTCTGTTAGGATGCAAACTTTGGTTTGAACAGTCTGACATTAGCTTCCAAGCCATGTCTATGTTCTTTTGCTTTTGTTATGAATTGTGGGACATTCAGGTGCAGTTTAGTGAATGGGAATTCAATCCAAACTGGGTTATGATTTTCAAAGTATCTAAATACCAAGTAAAAAAAAAGAAAAGTTGCCGTAAACAAAGATTGATTCAATATCAGAATAAGGAAATGTGATGCCATGGAACTATTGAGGTTTCCAACTGTGATCTGACATTTTATGGACCAAAAGATGAATCGATTAATTAATAATGAAAAGAATGAGTTGCAGGAATTTATTGTGGTGTTACATGACAGACCTACATGCATACTGGGAAATAAAAACATGCATTTTGAAGAGAAAACACTGTAAAGAATACACTACTGACAACAGCAAGGAGTTTGGTCAGAGATTGGATTTTAATGGCAGACACGGCACAATTAAACATTAATGAGGGGGTTGTGAGGGGTTCATAATTTTAATTTGAGAGAAAACACTCCACCAGACTCTGCATCTTAACAGCATCCAGACAGCCCTGACAACAGAACAGCAATTCCACTCAGTCTGCCATATAGTGAGATTATGCCTGATCTATTAACAGCCATCTGACTGAGATTTCAAATTGTGTCAGAAAGCCTTATGGCCTGCTAAACCCGGGATTATGGCGTGACACAGTGACCAGACTCGACTCTTGGTGGGGTGGGGATGGACGGGTGATGGGTGAATTTCAAGGGAAGTATGCAGAGATTACTATAATAACGCTTGCCTTTTGAGAGTAAGAATTTGGAATTAACATCCAACACAGAGAGACCACCTTCAAGCAAAGCTCTCGAGATTGATCTTTCCTCCCGTTTTCATTTGTAGGGGGACACAGACTGTGCTTCGGGGTGAAAATGTCATTAGAAACTCTGTTGTGCAGTAAAGGCAAACAACCAAACTATTTTGACAGGACAAATGAAAAGAGAAGAGGCAGGTATAGGGGAAGAGAGTGGCTGCACATGATGGCATGATGCTAGGAAACTTCTCCCACAGTCAGTTTATTAGACTCCCAAGTAGCTTATCACAGTAGTTTGTGATTGAGGGCCCACGTGTCGCAACATGTGTTTTGAGTCACTGGTTACTTTTTCTCCCCCAATTCAAACGCAGATGGGCTACATATGTTTTTAATCAACTACAACAGTTTGAATCTATACTGTACAGGGCAGCAGTCGGCAGTAAGCATAATACCCCTGGGGACAATGACTCAGAGTGTTTAAGCAGAAAACCTACCCAACACTAACGCTTAAGGCACTTCGCACGACGACACTGTCGGCTTTGAAGAGCGGTGAGTAATCTTACAATAACGTGGGGCATTTCACAACATAGCGCAGCAAAGGGCGGCAGGAACCAATGAACACGGCAGGAGGCCTACCTTGAAGAGGAGAGAAGAGAAGAGAAGAGAAGTATGTAGAAGTTTGTCTTTGCACTCAGGAGATTTGATCGACATCCCCAGCCTGGCTTACTTTGACCTCCCACTAACTCTGCTGGGTCTCTCTACCTCCTGCAGTCTACTGAATGCCCCATCATCTGTCATCTCTCTCTCTCTCACTCGCTGTTTTCCTCTCTCTCTCTCTCTCCCTCTCTCTCTCTCTCTCCCCCCTTTTCCGTCCATTCCTGTGGCCTCTCCCCACAGGCAGTGATGCAATCCTCCGACTCCTGCGCGCAATCACAGGGTCTGGAGTCGGCTCGCCAGCCAAGCAGGGGCGTCACCACGCCACGCTCAGTAGGAAAGCAACAGGAGAGGAAGGGGGGGGGGGAGAAAAACATTGTGAGGCTGTCAGAGCTGGTGGTGGGAGATAGAGGGAAAAGTACTGCGATAAAAGTTAACAACGCTGTTTCACAGTTTGTGCATATTCACAACTAAACTTGGGGTAAACATGTTCCCGTGGTGAGGTGTGTGGGGCTTATTTGACTCTATTGAACATTTTCTTAAAGGTACTGGAGGAACTTTTGAATGAATTTGATTCTAGATCATACAGCACAACATCCCAGCTCCTTGTCTTCTCATCAGCCCACCAACCAGCTGTGTCTGTCTTGCCGGGGTTGCTGGATAGGGTCTGTGTTTCGGAAGTGATGGTTCTTCGCTACTCCCACACTCATTCCAGCTGACTCACACCATCATTAGCATTATTCTAACAGTTAGACTGGCAGTATGAAATTGAAGTATTATTTATGGAGGTATAATGTTGTTGGATCTGGCATTTCAACATTCTCTATAGAGGTCTATACATGCAACGAGTGATCTTATCAAACACAGTGCACTTAGGCGTAGATGCAAAGAGAGGTTATAGCAATTTTAAAGGGCCTTTTAAAAGCTGAAACCTTGTGATGGTTACATGCAGACAACCATGCATGTAATACACACACACACACATATTCATCCCTGGTTTTCCAGATTTAAAGAGTCAGACCACCCCTAAAGGCAGGAAAAAAGAGCACAAGGTCAGGTTAGGAATGCAAAGCACTAGCACCTGCCCTAAATCTTTAAAACACCAGGTTCTCTTGACACGCACACACGCAAACAAAAGGCCACTGGTGGCCACTCCCTAAAGCTCAGCGCAGAGTTTAAGCCTTTAGAGAAATGACTTCAGCCCTAAAGCAAGCACACAGGTGTGCACCCCAAAACTTGTATGAAAGTATATCACTGAACAACCACCACAGCTTCAGGCTCCTTTCAGAACATAACAAAGCGGAGTACACAAAGCAGCTGCGGTTGATCTCAACAGGAGATGTCTGTTATATTCCCTCACTGGTGAAAAGCCAGCACCAGTTCTAAACCACTCGCTAGGAGGGAATGGGAGGAAATCCAGAAACCCCCCCCCCTCCTCTCTCCCACACAGTTAACAGCAAGCTGAGGGCAGATTAATAGGGGTGACATACCTTTGGAAACTGTGGTACGATAAGCAGCAAACCCGGGCTGTATTTCAGCACCAGTTGCTGGGCCAATGTGGTCTGTCCTCCCAATGACAACTTCAGGGACCAGGGAAAGAGGCATGGAGGCATACAGTATATACACACATAGACACATGGACTGTACAGACCCCTATGCAGACACGCATACATGTACACACACACACACACACACACACACACACACACACACACACTAGTGCACAGCATGCTGGCTGTGTGTTGTGGAGTTCAGACCAGTTCAGAGCGCTGTGGTACCGCTCCAGCTTTGGGAGGGGTGCGCCTGTCTCACAGTCATTTCCTGGACGGGAATATTATGGCACCACACACATGAGAAACAAACCCCTTTCGCCTTTACACACTGACCCCAGCCACTTTCATTTGCTTGCAACTCAATAAGCGCACAGTGAACTCCATGGGAAGCAAGTCTCCTTATTCACTAGCCACGGTAATATGATCCCAACAACGGCTTTATGCAACACAGCCTCCGGGAGGCTGGGGGCAAGGCATGGGGTGGGGTGGTGGGTACTCTCTTTATGGCTGTATGGGTTTTCTGAGGCCTGTCGGACACGTCTACAGTGTCGTATCTTTTCTCCAAACGAGTATTCCTGGATGTCCACTCCCTGTCCCTGGTGAGGGCTGGGTGACACCTGTGCACCAGCCATGCTGCACAGGAGCGAGCCAAGAAGGGGGGGTGGGGGGGGGGGGGGGTCGCACAGAGCCAGATGTGCCCTGGACAAGGAGTGTCTCGCTTAGTGTTTTTTAGCATGTGAGTCTATATGTGTGTTTATGTGCAGAGAGGAGGAGCAGGGCAGGGGCTCAACTTCCAAAACCAAAGCATATTGAAAACAGGACGAGGGAGAAATAGAAAACAGCAGCTCGCAATTAGCAGACAAAATGACGTGATGTGTGTGCGTTGGGGGCAAACACTACTGCAGGGTGATCAAGGAGCTACTGCGTCTTTAAATTTGGGCGTGCCCCCCCCCCCAATACTGTCTGCCATACATCCATTTGAGCCCTTCTGCCACCCTCGCCGGTGATCTCACGTATACATGTACACACAAAGCTTCTGTTGTCTTTTCATTGTGAGGCTGTGCCAACTTAACTGCAACCCTGCGTCCTCCCTCCTCACATGGAGTGCTTGTTTTCCCCCCGCCCCGTGCCCCCTCCCACCATGGCTGGCAATAAGACAAGGTCAATATGACAATCTTTCCTCTCTTTTTCTCCCTTTATTTCTGTATTCCAGCTCAACTAAGTGACAGGCTCCACCCTACATCTTTTATCTTGTGCGGCTTCATCCAAGAGAGAGAAGCAGGAAAAGAGAGCAGGGAGACAGATGAAAAGGGACAGATGGGGGGCGACTGAGATGGCGACAGATAGAGCATAATGCTGTAAAATGGAGTAGCACTAAACTCTTGATTTAAATTTGTTGGCACGTCCGACGTGTACGATCCATCGGAAACGAGTTTCGGAAAGATCTGGAGCCGATTCCTCTTTTCATTTGGCGAAACACACTGAACAGCAAGGGCAAATAAATGTGCTGTGGACAAACGCTATCATACAGTATATTGGCAGCCTTGGAAAGAATGAGCCTAAGAGAGCATCTCAATTAGTGATGAAGGTCAGGGCTCTTATACACTCTTCTTCTTTTGTCCTGAATCAATACTGACATTTACTGTATAATCAATTAAGAATATAGCCAAGCCCTATGACTGATAGAACCATTTATTTAGACCCGAGTGAACAAGGAGCGAGAACACATCCACGCAATCGGACGCAGTAACAGAGGGAGGCAGGCTGTGTTAAGATAGTGTCTGGCCATTACGCAAGATGGCCACCGAAAGTCAATTATAAAGACTTTTAGCAACAAAATAAAAGCAGTGAGGCTTTTACACGGAATTATCTGAGGTCACAATAAGTCGTTATTTAACAAAATGTAACCTCAAACTGAAAACATTTCCAAATTACATAAGGCTCCCTCTCAAGAAAAAAAAACCAACAAAAAGAAAAACAGTCACGGTACATATGAATTGAATTAGTGCTGGCAACATCTCCACAACACCACAGAGAAGGTAAACACTTACAGGCCAAACTTTTTTTCTCTCTCTCTCTCTCTCTCTCTCTCTCTCTCTCTCTCCCTCTCTCTCTCTCTCCCTCCCCTCTCTCTTTCACTGCATGTATAAGATGGAGAACGTCTTATATAATGTAAGCGTCACTTATGAAGCTGGGGGCGCATGGAAAGTGGGAGACGAAAAAAAGGCGAGGGGAGGGACGAAGGGAGCAGAAGCAGAGTTAAAAGCTACGGAGGAGATGGAGTCCCAGGGAGTCGAGGATGGAAGGAAGGAGGGAGGGAGGAGGGGGTGAAGGGGGCAAAGTCTGGAAGCTAGCTGACAGGACTGGATATGCCCAGACAGGGAGCCAGGCCCAGGCCCAGACTTGAGAGCCTTATTTGAGTCTCAGAAATGCCTCACCCATCTCTCCCTCATCCCCTTCTTTAAAGAAACCCCCACCATCAATCCCTCTCCCCCGTCTCTCCCTTCCCAGCATGTTATTCCTCCCCCATACTTACACGCAGAGCCCCTCTTGTCCGACTCCTCCCTTTCTTTTCTCTTCAAACACACACACACACACACCTCAGTCATACTGAATGCTGTAGTGCTATTGAGGCTAGAGAATCCAGGGTGTTGGCCAAGCAAGTAAATAATAATACAAACCAGCTGTGTCTATACTTAAACTAGATTGCTGTGAGCATATTACTGTACAACTTACCGCTCCTTGAACTGAGCTGCCAGATACCTAAAAAACTCCAGCCAGATCCAAGTTTACTATCATCTATGTCAGTGAAATATTGGTGGAAACTAACCCAAAATGGACTTTGTAAAAACAGGCTTTCCTCTATTCCTACCGCCGCCCCTTCTCTGGCAGCTCCTTTACATTACTGTTATTCTTCCAAGTCTTGGCTGTACTCCTGTATTCTTTCTTTAACTTTTCCTCATCAAATGTGCCCTGCCCCAGACATGGTCTGCGTATTGTCTAAAGGGTTCTGCGAGCTGAAATTCTCTCACGATAGAAACGCTGAGCAGATAGCGCATAAGGAGCATTAAAGAGAATGGCGAAGAGGTAGGGTGGGGTAGCTGGAGTGAGGCACTGAGTTGTCTGTGTTTATTTTGGAAATGCAGGCCTGCAGGCTTGCAGCAGAGGAAGTGACCCCTAAACTTCACCATGGCAGATCCCCGCTGAAAGAGCGGGAGTCCTGTGCTCGTTTTGGGATGTCCCACGCAGGTGATTTTCAAAAAGGGCAGACCATATATTCCCCCGAGGGGGAATTTAAACCCACCCTGGGGACCCAGGAATGGTTTGCTCCAGGAGGAAACAGTGAGGCCGTGAGGTGATTAGTGGTTACAGTTTAACTGGAGAAAAATGCACAGTCCGTGAGCCCAGTCAGGCAGGGAGTGCAGTGGTATGCACTGGTCTCCTTCAGTTTTCAAGTTGGTGCGAGTCAAGCTCTGTATCCACTTTGTCTATTCTTAATGTATGTGTCCAGGGGTCTGACCATCACCCCCACACAGGCACATCACACTGCAGCACTCCAAAGCACGAGTGTGTCACCTGCACACTGGTGATAAAAAAATATGTTTAGGGACAAATTTACAGAGCTGGACTGTAATGATATGGGAGATGAGAGCGTCATTTGCTGTCATTTTACAGCTCTGTTTCAACTTAGATTTTAATGAGCCACAATGAAGTCAATGAGCCTTGTGTCTCCTATGACTTCCACTGGTGTACTGCATCAGCTGCGAAATAACCAAGACTTTACAAATTAATTACAAAGTAAGGAGTCGGAGTTACCAATAACAGGTGGAATAATAATCTGTCTGCATCCTGCATCTCCTCTGGGCATTTAAAGCCCAATCAAAGGCAACTCCATTCAACACGACACAACCTCTATGTTAGTCATAATTCATCTGCTGAGCACCCTAATTGATGAATCACAAAACTGCTGCTGAGTTCTTGTCTACAAGTCATGGGAATCTAAAATAAAGTGGCTCTTATCCCTGTGAAGATAAATGCAAGTGTGTGTCAGGTGCCTTGTTTTCACTGCGTGCTGCCTCATTCACTGACCAGCATAATCCTCCGTCCCCTGCTGCTGAGTTACCTTGCATCTTGACCGTAATCCCCAGCAGCTATGGAACCCCACTTGGATATCAATTCAAACACTCACACTGGCTCTCCCAGTGGTAGCAGACCTAGTCTTCCTCTGAGTTTTTAAGTTTTTAGAGCATTTTAATGGCCCCACAACAGCATTCCCTCTTGTCACAGTGGGTTTCAGATGAGAGTTTCTTTGTGGTACCATACTCACAGTGTAAGAATCAACTGAACGTGCTACTCTTTACATCAGATGCGGTACACTTTTATTAGCCTGGTTTAAGGCATTAAGTACAAGTTCACTGTGGGTTCCCACCATCCCTCTACCACATGCCTGGTGGTTGCTCTCTGACGCAGGAATATGCCATTAGGGTCCACCTTTTCCACCATAAAGCAGCTGCCTTTCCCTCCCTCAGTGCAGAAACCTCAGGGGTATGATGATGTCACACAGTTGTGGTGTGGGGCAAAATCTCAAGGTGGGGGGGAGGTGACAACCGCACCTGTGATTTGATTTGAGACACTGGCATGACGGAAAGCCTTTATGGTACATTGTCTTGTGTACCAAGCTGGCGTCAAACTCTGAACCAAAACTCTGTGCAAGCTGTCGCTCCCAGCAGCTGTCCAAGAATCTACATCTGGCCAAAGCATGCAGTCAGGACAAGAAAATGTCCAGCAAAAAAAACACAGAAAAAAACAGTCTGCCTACACAAGCACACACAAATTCTGCGAATGTGGAACGACACCACAGGGATGCACAGCTGGACCCCAACAGACATCTGGCTTTATGGTGGAGCTGAGAGCCTTTTCTCTGCAGTGACTAAGTGCTGTGTAAGACAGGCAGCGCCTGAATAACGAGTATGCCGGCGGTGATAGATGCCTCTCCATCCGGCCACAGACTTTCTGTCAAATGGATGTTGTGGCTGACCTGTAGCTGAACTGATCATCAGCTGATTGGATAAACAATGCAGCGAGCGGGCTGTGGATGTGAGGAGCACCTGTGCTCACAGTTCAGACAGGGGTTATGGATTAAAAAGCAGGGGCCTCGAAGAGGGAGGGAGGCGAGGGAGTCAAAGTCCTCCCTCTGCACAAAGCCTGTGCAGCCTCTTTCACTGCTCCTCTTCCCCACATACTTTGAGAGAGGTCCAGTGGGCCCATAGCCAGATCGTCTCCAGTCTCATATAATATCTGTGTCACAGTTTCTCTCATGCACCCACGCACTATATTGTTCATACAGTATCTCAGTCATCTTGCAGATGTACAGCCATCCTACTCTGATCCAAAATACATGCGCAGCCCCCTGAGTGTGCCTCGATCTGCATTGTGGCCTAATGCTTTTTAATGATCAGGCCTTATTCCACTCCAGCACAGGGCTTGTTAGGTCTGCCTTGGCAGGGCTCTGCTCTTTCCCCTGGCATCTTCTGGAACAATGGGCCCACGGGAGGCAGCCAATGGGGAGAAGGTCCATCCAAAACCCAGTCCCAGCGTGCACACAATTAGGCTTAGGGACAGTGGAATTGCTTAATTGGAGGAAAATAGCTCTTTATCTAGGCCTCTCTGCCTGTGCTCGTCCTCGCCCCCCTGCACTACACGCTTGGCCTCAGCTAACTTAGAATTGGTCTAAACCAAAATGACAAAATGGCAAATATGTTACCAGTTCCAATCAGTACTTAGTATGTGGACCACCCCGGAAATAGGTCATTAAGCATAAATAAGTGGTGGTAGAAATGTATCTGCTGTGTGACCAGGAACACAGTCCAGGGCAAACTCATGTGACATGAAACGGCTGCACATTTCACCTGGAAGAATCATGTCAATGTCCACACCGACATGATTCTTCGTGAGTGTTTGCCCCGTGCGGCGGTCACAGGTCAGACCCCCCCCCCCCCTTTTTATTTACCAACACGTCACTGTTTGAGGGGCCGTCAGCAGCCTGCAGACGTTGGACTCTTTATCAGCTGTTGTGACAGAACCCCAGAGAGCTCGAAGCAGAGCCTACATGTTGCACAACAGCTGGCTGAGCTCTGGTGCGATGTGTGGAGGCCTACGCCCCTGTTCAGGACAGGGTTTGTGATACTGCTCTAAAAAATGTCTCCCCGGGTTGAGGAGGAGGAGGAGGAGGACCGGATGCAGGAGAAAGGTCGCTCCCATGTACTGACACGGTGTCTGCGTCTAAGTGGCACACTGGTCTGGTGGACGCACGTCCGCCACGACGCCGACCTTGAGTCCGACAGCGGGGGGCTCCGGGCTGCAGGGTGCGGGCGCACCGCTGGAGAGGCTCCGGACAAAGCTCGCTACCCCGGTTTTGAACTCGCGCAAAACGTCCGCAGCATAGGGTCGGCGTGCGGCGCACATGACACCAGACACCGTACGCGGGGCTGACACGCCAGACAGGGTCGCTCCAGGACTTACCTTGCAGGGACAACGCCGTGGATATGGCCGAGATGTCTCCGACTTGGCCCCCCTCCTCCTCCTCCTCCTCCTCCTCCCGGTACAAACTTCGCACGCAAAGTCCTGCGGCTCGAGCGGCGTCGGTGTCAGATGGCTCCTCGTCAGTTCGCCGCTTTCTCTTCGATGAAAAGGAAATGTAGCCGCGACACGTCTGGACAAAATATCACCGGGTGTCTGGAGAGGCGATCCGTTCCCAGACCATCGTCAGGATTCTGTCTAAGCATGTGGGGGGGGGGGGGTCTACATCAAACATAAGCCCAGACGCAGCGTGTGTGACAGCTGGCTGTTCAAATGAAGGCGAATCTACAGAACGGCAGCCTGGTCTGTAGCCGTCCGCGGCGGTATATTGTGCATGTTGTCGTCCAAAGGAAAAGTGTGAACACCCAAATCCGTCCGCAGCCTGAACTGACGAAGAGCGAAGACCGCTGGTTGTGTTTGTGCATCAAACAAACGCGAAGGTGACTCCTTCCTCAATTCGGAAGCGCATCGCTGAGTGGCAACGCTGGTCAAGTGGGGGTTTCCTCCGGGTGGTCGCGGGTCTCCTGGCGGGGCGGGAGGGCAGCTCAGCCCAGGGGGGTGGCACCGAGCGCCGGGCAGGGCAGGGCGGGCAGGGCGGTGGGGTGGAAGGGGGAGGACCGTCTCCGTCTTCGGTGCTTTTTTTTCCCCCGAGATGCCGAGGTGCGGGACTGTTTGCTTTCTTGCTTTCTCGCAGTTAACCCCGCGACTCTTCTGCGTGTCTTTTCGTTTTTCTCTCCCCCCCCCCCCCTTTTTCCTCTGAGCACTCGCGGACACGCTGAGTGTTGATGGTTGTCTCCCCCACGACCGTCTGAAGCGCGCAGACAGTCGCCCGGAGCCCAGGCAGCCCGTCAGGACCAGCTCAGCCTGCCAGCTCAGCGCATGCTTACTGCTCCGCCCATCCACCCCCCCCACCGGCCATCTCTCCGTCTCAGCTCCCCTCCATCAGCAGGCCTTGACGAACCCCTCCACTTCTCTGTTTGCTGCCCTTCCACCACACGTGCCTCTCCAGGCTGCCATGGAAAAAGATCCCTGATTTTACTATAGTAGTAATAATAATAATTGTACATTTCCACCCCCATAAACCAGTGCAATCAAACACTCGCAGCTATGTGCTGCAGTACACGTTTACTGTCGAGACAGGAGATTAACACAATATTGTTTTAAACAAAACAAGCAAGCAACATTATTAATAAAATGTTCATATATTATCATAAAATTAAGCCTACGCCATTTATGCCTTCACTTTCAGCATTTACAGCCCGTTTTTTTTTCACTTAGTTTTTCGCATTTAGTTATATGTGTTTGTGGGCACCTCCCTGATGTTTGGGGACAGGGACGGCCAGGTCAGGTAAGTGATGGTGCAAGTATTCAGTCCCTTTACTTAAATAAGAACAGCAATACCACACTGTAAAAATGCTCCGTTACAAAGATATTATTAGTATTATTGTCAGATGCATTAATGATACTGGTCCAGGTGGAGCAAAACACTTTAAGATATAAGAGTGTATCATATTTTATAAGTACATTACATGTTTTGTACATAAAACCCTAATCTGAAAAGAAAAATAAAGAGCACAATATTTCCCTCAGTGATTAAAGTGACATAAAATACTCAAGTAAGTAAAGCTGACATGATTACTTGATTAGTCCAATAATCAAATCATTGATTAGTCAATCAAATGAACATTTAGCAGCAACAATTTTGATACGTTTGATAAGATCAGTCGTGAGGATTTGCTGTTTCCTATGATAATAAACTGAACATGACATAGCCCGGGACCCCGAAGGGTGGGCCAGATGTCCGTCAGGATCCCTGGCTCGCCTTGAATTAATTGTACCTTATAATAATCTTCCATATTTAAAAGAAATCAGCTGAGTCAGACAAGTTCAAAGTGAATAGAGTTTACTGTCAAATCAAATGGTCAGCTCCTCCCAGGAGCAACTGAAAAGTGCAAGCATACAACATCATTTTACTCGCCCACTCCCTTGTGGGGAGTCCATAGACAACAGTAACTTTGAAATCCCTCCCTTTTTGTTTTTAGGCTTTCCCATCATTGCTGGTTGCTGGGAAATTACTAAAACAGCAAGCATGCCACCCTGAAATGGAGATAAGAAAACTAAGGCTGTCTGTTCTTCCAAGCTGACACATGCTTATTTTGTTTCTATTTTACAGAATGGCTGCATAGTTGTTTAATGTCCTTGAGTGTGCTGTTCTAACACTGTCTGTGTCTATCACCGATGTCTAATTAAGCAACACGAACACCCTGCCACGATTCATGATTCAGCAACAGGCTTTCAGATAAAAAATATCCCACCTAATTTCCCACATAGTAATGAGAATAATCCGTATCTAACTATATATCTTATGCTTTCATAAATTCAATGTTATAATAACAAAAAAAAATATCCCACAAACATCTTTGGGTTTTGGACCGTTTGTAATAAACAAACTGTTTAAGGATGTATGTCACCTTGAGCTTTAAGAAATTGTAATGCCCACAATTCACAATTTTCTGATGTTTTATAGAGTACCCAATTCATTGATTAATTGGGTACAAATATTTCAAAACAGTACATAAATACAGTACTTGAGCATGTATTTGTCATTTAGTGTATTTCTTGATAATTTAGGTTATTTGGGTACTTTTGTACTAATAACAACAAGGACGTAAGTACAAAACCACAAACCATGAATGGTGGCCATTTCCAGCCATTTATCAAATCACAGAACTATTTACTCTGAATCTTATTTGTTTACCCCAATAACAACATCACATAAGATTACAATTACAAGATTGTGTTTGGGAGAAAAAAAGATGACTTTAGAGTGTTAAATATCAAATTTTAAATATTTAACCTTTATATTTTTACAAAATATAAAAGCAAAATATGAAGACATTAAAATGTAAATATGTGATTTGTTTTTCGCCAGGCTTTGTTAGCACTATATAACATGTATGTAGAGTCTAAATCACACAAAAATGTACATTACACTTCAATACCACATCATTTGGATGACGCTCATAATGGCATTTTGTGCTAAGATGTTGCAGGTGTTGCTTCAATTTCTGAGTACGTTTTGTTTGCATGTAATCATACTTTTTATGTTGTAACGTTTATGATTGATGCACCATGCCTTCAGGTAGTGAATACTGTAGCTGACTGTTATGAAGGTATCCACACAAGTGATCCAATTTTAGGTGAATTCCAATTAGGTTCCAGCTTTATCTGTGATAAATTGGCAATCATCACCACCATTTTTAAATATGGTTTTGCAAAGATAGTTACCATTTTGTCTGAACTGGTGCTGCATTAGTGACAGGGCCTTTCTGGGAATTTCATTGTGAGATGTTTCTGTTTTATCCCTCCTGTGGCATCCTGTGGTTTGTATGATACAGGGCTGTATGGAGCTGCACATACAGTGTATATATATATATCTGTGCCCCAGAATTCTCATTGCCTTTTCACCATGCCACCACTAGAGGGCATAAAGCAACCTGGGAGAAAATTGAATTAAGCCAGGAGCCCTGAGAGATGTTATTAATTAGTAGAAAGTTATTTGCCAAACCTTATATTTCCATTCTGTGGAAAGCCATAATTCTCTAACCATTTAGTGTTTTCTAAAATAAAGATCAAGTCCACAAATGTACTGACATGTGTAGTGACAGGGCCAATTAAATGGCCCCCAATAAGACCTAAACACTCAAAATCTGTTTGCAACTATTGCGTGGAGTCTATGCATTTTGGCATTGCATGTAGTATTCATCCATGTTGGGTTTTGTCTGCTTTTTTAAAGGCTACAGGAAATGTACCATTGTTTGGGACATATTGCAACTTAACGTAATAAATAATAAGCAAGCAGTGGGCTAAACAATCATGTTCATGAAATTAAAGTTTAAACCTCAGTTTTGATTGTATATTCCAAAGTATTTTAAACTGTACACATATGTGTCCTTTGTAACAGGTCATTTAAATAGCCTACTAACGTGATAAATGATTGCCTTTTATGTTCTATCTTATATGTTATTTGCCTATTTAATTATACTGGCTGGGGTCATCGTTCGAGATTATTAGCCTGCAATTAAGAACTATTTTAGTAGGTTGAAGAATATCGGTTATCCCGTTTAATAAATCCCAACGTTTTAAATGTGTCCTCGTCCTCTTTGAAATCACTGCCACGGTGTCTTGTACGTAAGGCCATCCGCGTGTAAACAGCCGTGTGACAGCCAGCGTCACGTAAACGACGCACTGCGCGGTGATTAAAAACGTGCAAAGACCCTGCTGCACCTTCTGCTTCCGGGTGCGGAGACGCAACAAAGTCGCGGCTCCCATTTTGCTGGTTTCTGGCTGCACGCGCGAGGCAGCCGCCGGAGAACCCGCCGAAAAGGAGGTCGCAGTCATTTATCCTCCCGCACGAGCGGCGTCGCGCCCAAAATGGTGCGCAGCGTGCACGTCCCGGCAGTCTGTGTCCCTGAGAGTCCGTCCCTCCCCGGTGCGCTGTTGCTGTGCAGCTCTGCCAGCTCGTCAGCTGATCCCCTCTTGTTCGCTTTAGCAGCTGTTGCGAGTGTCCGCCGCTGAGAGTAATCCCGCTCTTTATTTACTATATATATCATATATATATATATATATATATATATATATTATCTGCCAGGGTGCAACACACATTTGGGTTGATTGCTATAAAAGATGATTTCAAATGACTCTATAGGCGCTATGGTTCTAGCCTACAATTAGACCTACCTTTAATGTTTTTAATGTTTCTAGGTTAAAATTACAGGCGCTTTTTTAAAATAAAAATTAATGAGCCTATTAATTTTACTGAGCAAGTCATATAAGGGCGGGTGGGGGGGGGATTTTTGATCATTACTGACTGGATGATTCGTGGATTGCTTTAACTCAACAGAACACCGCACATTGAATCAAAAATGACCTGCCAATGTTCTGCTGTAGTCCGCTCCACCTGCACATGTGCGCCTTCTTGTCTGTGCAGTTCTGCGCTAAATAGTCCTTTGTTTACATGCAGTGCCCCGTCTCTGCGGAAGGAGGCTGGCTTTTTTTTTTTTTTTTTCTGTAGTGCAGTGTGACTCCTACCAGCTGTTTCCCGCCTTGAAAGCCATCCGATCAGCTGCGCACACACACACACACACACGGCCATGCAGAGGGAGAAAGCAAAGGGGGAGGGAGAGAGAAAGAGAGAGAGAGAGAGAGGTAGAGCGCCACACACAACGAGGGAACCCCATCAGCTGGAAGTCGAGTAACATTACAACTCTCAGCGGCCCGAAACTACTACATTGCACAGACGAGGGATTCGTGTCCTCTTTGAGGATTTAACCCCGCGTCGGATCAGGGATTTCTGCTCTCTGACGTCATCATTTTCCATTTATTCTACGGAGACTGTTTGCTGTTTTTTTTTCTTGTGTTTGCCTCTTTTTTTTTTGTTTTTTGAGGAGGGAGGGAGGGAGGGAGGGAGAGAGGAGGAGGAGGAGGAGGAGGAGGAGGGGGGGGGACCAAACTGGCGAGAGGCGAGCATGGAGTATTTCATGGTACCAGCTCAGAAGGTGCCCTCTTTGCAACATTTCAGGAAAACGGAGAAAGACGTGATCGGGGGTCTTTGTAGGTACGTATACACGCGCTTCACACAGCGTGTATTATTATTATTATTATTACTACAAGTCATCTGTGTTAAAGTACACGCACTTTAGCGACGCGGCGCGTGAGGCAACATGCTTCATCTGATGTGTTATTGTGTACACGAGCCGCTCGCGGGGAGCCGCGCGCATTCATTGCCATCAAACAGTGAAATTACATTGCGTCTGATTAAACTGTGCGGGGGGGGGGTGCGGGGTCTGCTCAGACCACCGCATCCTCCCGGTGATGTTTTTTCGCACATTTGGCTGCGAAATCGACGGATTCCGTGTCTGACAAACACAAACCACGTGGTTCCGTGCACACCACGCTGCTGCCCTGCTCCCCGAGCGCATCCCTGCGCTATTTATCCCCAAATTACCCCCCCCCCCCTCCCCAGTGACACATATAGGTGCTGTGATTTGCGCAAGAAAGGGAAATGTTACACGAGCGGGTGTCGAACGGCGTGAAAGGGGGCCATTTGTTTTGGGGGGGTTTTTTTTGCCGCACGCGCCGCGGGGGCTGCTGGTGTCGCTCAGCCGAAGTTCTCGTGCTTCTCTGCGGCCATGCTTGTGCTTCAAGTGCCGAGGGGAGGGGGGGGTCTGCCGTCCGTTTCCTGCTCATGGCGCCCCCGTTTTCGTTTACTGCCAACGTGAAAATGTACAACTGCCGTCAAAAATCGCCCGCCGACGCGACGGTAGTTCTCAAAAGTGTTGCCGTGCGTCTTGTTCGCGCCTCCACTGCGTCTTTTCGTCCCGCGCCGCTGCCATGCTGCCTGCCGCATTGTTGTAATGGCGGAGGACACGGACCAGTCTGCGAGGAGCACGGAGGTGGTGTCGGTCAACTGTGATTGGGAAGCGGGTGTATTTGACCTTGTTTTGAAATACGTTTCAGTGTGTCCGGTAAAGAAGACATTTTGGCGTTCGCGGGGAGGCAGGAAAATTAAAAGTGGCGTTATTAATAAGGGGGTGTGTGCGCGTCGCGGAAGGCCCTGCGATACGTCCGCAGCCCTGTTTGGTGAGGGAGGCGGAGGGATCTGCAGCTGTGGCGGCTGGTAGTGACGCGGGCAGTCTGGGAAATGTAGTCCCGTTTTTATTTTTTTTTAATTCCTCATTGCGAGTTTGCGGATAATTGCTACACAACGAATAGAATCTACCCCAGACGGACTTCAAATGCTTATAAGACTTAAATGAATGATAAATGGACAGATACTGAGCACTTACCATTAAAAACAAACGGGCCTAACTGTTTTCAGTTCTGTTACTATCACACTGACTAATAAAAAATAAAATAACATTTCTTGCATTTCAGTTGCAGCCCCACAACTAATGATTACGTTCATTATTGATTATTATGCTGATATATTATTTGATCTGCACAATGTCAGAGAATAGTGGAAAAATGTCCATCGCTACTTCTAGAGTACAAGGCGACGTCTTCAAGTGTCTTGTGTTGTTTGACCAACAGTCCAAAACCCAAAGATTTTAAGACAAAGAAAGCAGCAAATTGTCACATTTGAGATGCTGGAACCATCGAGTGTTTGGCATTTCTGCTTAAAAATGTGCTAAAAATGAATTGATTATCATTTTATACTTATGGAATAGTTTTCAGATTTGAGCCATTAATCAGTTGATCAAAAGTTAAATTTAGTTGCTTGGTACTTAAACTACTGTTTTAATCTTTAATCCACTCTAATTGGGACCCAGCCGGTTCCTGTGTAGTGGTTTGTGTGATATGGTGAAGGCCAGGCCCAGTTGGTCGTGTTTTGGCAGTGGATGTGTTTGCTGGATCTGTGTGTGTGTGTGTGTGTGTGTGTGTGTGTGTGTGTGTGTGTGTGTGTCCATGCACACACTCCTTTTCTCATCTATGTCTGCACAATTGTTCCCAGTGTTTGCACTGGGGCAGCTGAGTCAGTACAGATAAGAGTTTGGCTAGAGAGGGTCCCAGAGATACTGAGCTTGATACAGAGGATGTTCACTCATAATTCAAATTTATGGTATATTGTGTCCTTGAACCACAGTTTTAGGATTGAAATATTAACAGACTCGGTGCTGCTCTGATTACATCTCTGGAAAACATACAGTACCTTCTTACCATGTGTGGTGCTCATACGGCGCTTTGAGAAATGTCAGTGCTGCTTCAATGACAGGAAACATTCTCACTCCCTAAAACCTTTCAAAATCATAACCTGGATTGCATAGCATGCATATTAATGTGACACTTTAACACCTGTGAAGAAATGGCACGGGGTTAGAAGAGCAGGCTCATAGCCTCATTCTGTGTCTGCACAAGGACACAGCCGCTGCAGGGTGGATGAGGGGCAATATGGGCTTGAACTCATGTCTTAGGGCTAAAACAAATGCACTACATTTAACCCTGGATTAAAAGACTTCATCTAGGGATGAATTCTTCCTTTAACATCTGAATAATGTGGTGGACTTATAGAAACATAGTAACAGTACAGCGATACCCAAATTATGGTAGCTTTTCATTGTTTGCCATTAACCCGTACCTAGATGTTAAAATGTATTATTGGTGATGCTTTGGTTTTATATTATTGATTGATTCACTTGTACAAAAAAATGGTCGTCTAACATTTTAGCTCTGTGGTTAAACTATTGCTGAAAATGTATATTTTATTTTGTCCCTATGTCCCAACTGATTGCTATGCCCCCACCCCTATTGTCCCCGTAGTCTGGCCAACATTCCTCTGACCCCAGAAACAGCCCGGGACCAAGAGAGGCGAATTCGCAGAGAAATTGCCAACAGCAACGAGCGTCGGCGTATGCAGAGCATCAATGCTGGATTCCAGTCACTTAAAACACTCATCCCACACAGCGATGGAGAGAAGCTCAGTAAGGTGGGTCACAAAGAGCGATTTGAATTGGGTGATGAGTTTGATGTAGCTGTAAGGGTCTGAACTCATCCTCATAACAGACCGGTAACATTATTCTTCTCCTCTTTTCCCCAGGCAGCCATCCTGCAACAGACAGCAGAGTACATTTTTACTTTGGAGCAGGAGAAGACGCGGCTTTTGCAGCAGAACAGCCAGCTCAAACGAATCATACAAGTAAAGCATCACCGTGCTAAACCTTGAAACTGTGAACAAAGCCGCTTCCAGACTTTCCTGTCATTACCAGTTTTAGTATTTGTTTAAAATGCATATGCAATTTCTGTTTGCTCTCCCTAGGAGTTAAGTGGTTCCTCCCCTAAGAGGAGGCGTGCAGAGGAGAAAGATGAAGGGATTGGCTCACCAGACATCCTGGAGGAGGAGAAGACTGACGACCTGAGGAGGGAGATGATTGAGTTAAGGCAGCAGCTGGAGAAAGAGCGCTCGGTCAGGATGATCCTGGAGGATCAGGTGAGGATCAACCGCAACATGCAGCACAATTTCAAACGTCTGAAACTGTGTCCAGGCAAACGCAGCGACTAACATAGTTTTGAGTTGCTAACTCGTGCTTTTGCCCTCTGCTCTGTGTGGCAGATGCGTTCCCTGGATGCCCAGTTGTACCCAGAGAAACTGAAGGCAATCGCCCAGCAGGTCCAGGAACAGCAGGCCCCAACACAGAGCCTTGTTCATCAGCAGCAGCTCAAGCAGCTGGAGAGGGACCTTACTCCAGCCCACAGCCCACAGGTTGGAAACATTTGCATATGGGTTTGATTCACACACAAACAGTGGAATCCTTTTGAGAATTATACCTGCATGCTGGTGAATTTCGCTCTTTTGTGAAATCTGTCTGATGTACAAAATCCAGTATACACACTTCACGCTTAAACGCAAATGGACCTTTTGAGACGTAAATTTGACAACCAGTGTTTATATTGGACTCTTTAGCCTAAATTCATCAGGCAGCCGGCACCAAATTCCCGTCCTCGCTCATGTGTGGAGCCGTAACATTTTATGGACTTTGAGTCAATCACGTTGAAGCACACTGCATTTTCAAACACACACACCCGAACTAATCTCACATTGTACCGTACATGTCAGTCTGACGGTGTCTTCCATGTCCAGAGTTAAAGCTGTCAACAGCTAACACACATTTACAATGTGTTAAATGAGCAGCTCGCACATCTTTCTGCTGTGCCTGTCTCCTGCCCTGACAGCCGCAGTATCCTGTTTCTGCAGGCTAACCCCCACTGAACATGATGCCAAATCAATCGGTGGGTGCTGTCTGCCCATCCACTACTCGTGGCAGCTGGGCACTGGCAGTGAAAGATGATTGATAACATTCTGGATTAGTCATGTGATGTTGTGTGACTCCCAAAGCAGAGCGGAGTGAAATGACCTTGAATCAATATCACTGTGAATTGACAAAATGAACTCTGTACTAACAAATTACTGGAAATAAAATGAACTCTTATTCAATATATATTCTTTTTTTGCCACGATCACAGTTCTATGACAACTAAAAGATTGATCTGCTTTAGTGTCACATTTTAAATTTGCTGAATTATTGAAACGGATACTTTAGGAATTATATATTCACCACTTCCATCAAAAACAATTTAGGGAAATTTGACAAAAAATGTCAAAAGGAACTTTTTCCAGAGCCTTCAACGGTTTGAGCGTCACTAACACGAGACTTTGAGATGTGGTTGAAGTCGCTGGAAAAGGCTAGTAAGGGGACGTTGAGTTAAGATTGTTTGGTTTCCAACTTTTTCCATGGTCAAGAATGAAGTTTCACATTTAAAATAGGGAAATAACTAATAGAAACACAAGCTGCTGTTAATGAACATGTAAACTGTGAGTTTGTAGATTGGCTGGCCTGACAGATCCCGTTTATTTCAAGTTAAGGGGCATTTAAGTTTACATTGATCTAAAGCACCAATTTCATGAGAAAACTGAGCACCTCGTACATGCAACATGTCAGGAAAAAACTAACTAGCTCCCCAAAAGTCTTGGTTTTTAGAGGCAGCTCAAAACAGAGAGGGAAAAGCATCCCCCAAACATAAGGACATGAGAGAACCTAGGTTGATGAGAGATTCCTAACATCTGGCCTGGTTAATACTCCGTGTGCTGCCCAGCTGTATTGCCAATTATGTGTATTAGTACCTGTGTATGTGCACTGTTTTAGCGTGGTTGTATTTATATACAGGGTACGTATAAAGTCTTGAAAGTTTGGAAAGTGCTTAATTTGAACTGTTTAAGGTGGGGGAAATGCTTGACTTCGAATTTACTCCTTGACAAATGCTTGATTTTCAACATAATGCAAAAAGGTTTTTTGGGGGGGGATTCACTAGTCATTCATAGCTAGATAAGTCCTCTGTTGATCCTTTTACTCTAAATAATGATGATTAGAGCATACAATCAAGTTAATACGAAAAGCAGGTAAAATAAACAGTCACGATATTCATTGATTTCTGTGGGTGTAAAAGGAGTCTGGAAATGTTTGGTTTAGGTACCTTGAAAGTGCTTATATTTTACTATCATAAAGCTGTACAAACCCTGTACATATATTATGTGTGTGTTGTGTATGGTAGTTTGTCCAGGCATGAGCCTACAGTATATTAAGTGCTCCTTTCTACCAGGTACTGGCCCCTGCTACCCCCCCTGCACCCACACACCATGCCACGGTCATCGTCCCTGCGCCTGTCCAGCCTCCCCTGCCCCATCATGTCACCGTGGTAACCATGGGCCCGGCATCAGTTATCAATACAGTGTCCACATCTCGACAGAACCTGGACACCATTGTTCAAGTAAGACACAGACAAACGGAAGTCAAAAGCAGACTTATGACTTGTTTTCAACACTAGAGGGTGCTATTGTCACTGACACCACTTATCTCCCCTTTCGCTCGCATTCATCATTCTCCAGGCAATCCAGCACATCGAGGGCACCCAGGGGAAGGGTAGCATTGGCGAGGAAGAGCAGCGGCGGGTGGTCATCGTCTCTTCAGGTCGTGTCCCCTCTGATGCGGCGGGCTCCGATACAGCCTCAAACAGCGATGGGCCCGACGACTGTTCACTGCCCTGAGTTCATCCCTGATGTCTCGCACGGCGTACACTTACACACACACGCACACACTTAGACACAATAGGCCCAAGCAGACCAGGGCCACCGGAGGCTGCAAACCCTCAGTGCTCTTGTTCAGTGGACATCAATAAGGCTGGTAGACGAATTGAAGCACTCGTTTTTGTTTTGTTTTTCTCTTCAGTATACACTCTTACATGTTGTACCGTGATAGGCAGCCCGAATAGGTTTGCACTTAGACACTCATACATGCAGTCTCTTCTGCGTCTTCTCTCTGCTTATATCTATCCCCCTGCTCGCTCGCTCACTCACACGAACAACCTCACGTTCATTAATCTATAGGAAGGTTATTAGAGCGACTATTTCACTGACTGTTCTATAGATGCTCTCATACTGGATACTAGAAGTTCGAAACTCTGATAAACATCACCATATATCATCATCTCTTTATTCGGCCCTGAAGCCATGCGACTGATCCACGAAACAGGAGACAAAGTCGATGCAGAGCCCAGCAGTGTGGCGTCGTCACCACCCGACACCCGAGTATTTCCATTTGAGATGAACATCCTTTAAACCTCCGTCTCTGGGCTGTTTGGAGAGACACTGTGAGCCAACAAGACTGTCTCAAGGTTCCACCCTTTTAGGCTGCTGGATGAAAGAATATGTTGTTTCATGTTTTGTTTCTCTTAAGGCTCCTTCAGCCAGCGAGTTAAAGTGATCCTACTGGGAAAAGAACACACACAATGACAGGAATCTGAAAGCTGTTGACTGACTGGTGCTCACAGGAAGTGAAGCGAAGCTCGGGAGGAAAGGGTGCGCTTACTAATTCACAACTCTATCCTTAATTTTTTTTTGTTTGTTTGTTGCCATTTTTACTGGGCTGGGTTCCCAGTATTCCCACATATGTATTTGGCTTGTTCTTTTTACTCGTGGCCTGACGGGGGAAAAAAAATTGTCCTTTGACATTTCTTGACGCCCTCCCCTCTTGAATATAAAAGCACCTGGCTTGCTAAATAAGCTAATCTGTTGGCACTCTTGAGTGATTTCCGCTGGTTTGTGTGTGTGTGTGTGTGTTCCTTTTGGCCTTTTTGAATCAGCAGGGCTTAGCGGTGTCCCAGACTCTGGCAGTCTGCAACAGCATCACTTTTGTCTTGAAATGAAGGTGCACAGCACTCACACATACTAATACGACTGACATACAATCACTTGTTTGCTCAGTCTTAAGGACTGATATTATTTAGTCCATAACAGTGTAATTTCTTGTCCAAATGTTGGGACACCTATCAAAGCGTATAGAGTATACTTCAGATACGAGGAAAATTCCCAGTGAAATTGAATGTGCCATGGAGGTGACTGGGTTGACCACACAGGTTCTATGCATTTCTTTACATATATCATTTGTCCTTCTGTGCGTTTTTCTTTTCTAGTGTACCATGCTATTTACGTGTTTGTGCGTAGATCATACTTTAAATGTGTTTTTGTCTTTTTTTTCTTTCTCTCACCTGGAACAGTTGACAGATATTCAGACATGTAGCCGAGAGAGGCAGCAGCTTGCCTTACTAACAGCCCGTGGGTGCAGGGAGGCACTGTGAAGCCAGCCTTAACACAGCCCTGGGGTCTGAGTGACGAACCTGAACACTTGATCTGGGCCCTTTGGTGGCCACGGGAATCCTTTCTAAACAGGCTTGTAAACGCCCAGGGTGTGATAGAATAGGGTTATTTAGTGCATTTCACTTATGTCTGTTTTATCATGTTAGCCTCAAAAATGAACAGATTGCTGGTATACTATTTACATTCAAGCGCTCCTGATATTTCTTTCCCCCCCAAGTATGATTTCTGGTTGGATTTGCATGTAGATTTGCAACGTTTGGCCCCCTTCGTGTGCACTATTGAAGCCAGATGTGTGGAGAAAGGAATTCCACATTGAAAGGTTGACATTCCATAAAGTTTTACTCATTTTCTTTTCATATCAGGTTACTTTTCAAAAGTTAAACCTGGTATATTTAGAGATTATGGTTATATTTAGGGCTTTTGACACATCACTGCTATTTCTTTTAATTGCATTTAGTGACACACTCATTATTAGAAGCCCCTGCATCAATGCATAGATGGAGCTTTGAACTGCTGGACAGATAATGTGTTCAATTTGAACACCATCATGATTTATGTCATGGAATTGCCCTTTAAAGAAATATTGATGTCAGCTGCACTGAAATGAGTGATGTGTCTGTCAGATTAAATCATGGGACATTTTCCCAATACATAGCACTATAGGAAGGGGATTCCTGGATATTGAAAACGTGGTTTGCAAGCTCTGCTTTTTGTAAAGCCATTGCCTTTTCCTCTGAGTGTCTGCATTTGATAGTTTCTTGCTGAATCCCAGAACTGTTTTTATTGCCATCTGTGTTTTACAGTCTGTTCTGTGTGTTTGGGAACATTACATGGACATATCAGATTGTTGGATGGGGTGGGCCTGGGGATCATTAAATGGGGTCAAGATTACAAAGCACTTACTGTAATATACTGGAGTCCGCCTCTTTCTTTTTTATAAAGGGGCATCTCCTCAGCTGAAGCTCTTGAGGTTATGAGTAAAAGCCGCACAGCTGTGTATCCCCCTTTCCCTCCATGTCCAGTCCTACATGTTGTCCCGTTTGCCCCTCACATCTTGTTTTTTTCCAAAATCTTTTATGCTGTCTATGTTTATCTATTGTTAATATCTCTTGTCTCCCTTTACATCTCACAGCTCCCTCCTCTTCCTGTCCTTCCGTCTGTTCTCTGTAACTTTTTTTGTTAGACCTGTCGGTGCATACGGTCATCAAGAAGCTATTTTCTTTTGTTTTGGTTTTTTTTTAAAGAGGAATGTTTCGGAGATAAAGAGGCTTGTGCCTTTGTAAAGACAGAATAATAAAGTTTGTACTTTGTTTTTTAAGCATTGGGCCCTGTGTGTGTGTCTTTTTTTTTTCTTCCTGTTTTTGTTTCTTCAAAATGTGTATTTCACTCTAAATATTAACTGTTCTGAGGTAGCAGCCTTTATTATAGTGCTAATAATGACATAAGCAGCTGAATTTGTCTCCAGGTCTGGTTGGGTGTCATTCAGGCAGTACAGTTGATGCACAAGTGTTTATTCCTGATTGGTGGCTGGGATTTTGAAGCCCCCCCCCTCCTGCTCAGCAGCTCATTGCTAAATTAAGATCAACCACCTTCCCTGTGGCTGTACAATGTCAATACTCATCTCTTGCCACCATTTACTGACACACATTCATTCATTCCAAGCCTCTTGTTCACACCTTCACACGTTCATTCAGAAATATCTGGTTTTTGCCTCCACAATGTATTCTACCAATGTTCAATGACACAATGTTAAAAAGTATAGACACAATGTCCAAAACCACAACAGTCAACTAATGTATGCTGGCACTCGTATATGAAATTCTGCTGTGAGATGTAGCCCAAACAGCACAGCTATAGGTGGCATCATGCCAAGTAAGAGTAGCAAAATCTTCCTTGGCAATTGAGGCTTTACAAACTATCAGCCATTGTTCATTACCGAGAGCTGTTTAGCTGTTATTTGCCAGTGACACCTCCCTACATCAAACCTGCAGCTAGCATTTTAAAGGCACTGGATGGATGCCAGTAGTTAATGTTCACTAGAATTCACAAAAGCTCAGCAAAGCACAGATTTTGTCAGCCGCACCCCACCACCAGTGAATTTCCTCAGGATCAAGGCAGTTTTACGCACCAAAAAAGAACATGCTGTATTGTTTGGACATGCTCTCCAAGTCATTTGGGATGGACGTGCTCGAGTAAGAAACTCCTGCCATATTTGGGGATTAATTTACAGTTGAGATGTTGATTCCCAAGGAAATGTGAGATTATGTTCAGCACAGTGTGTCTGCGTGAGTGTGATAAAGCAGTAATCCGGCAGGCGTTTAGGATTCTAGGTTGACTCGGGGGTTTTTATGTTCCAGACATATCCTCAGCATCCCTCCCTCCCTCTCTCTCTCTAACACAGTCTTATGGTGAGTACTTCCCAACATGGCGGCCAAGTGAGCATTGTGTCTCCCTAGAATAAGGGGTTGACAGCTCACTCCAATACCAGTCCCTCATTTACTTGAAGCACATTTACTGCATATAGTTTGTGAAATGAAGGCGGTGATGTTGAAGATGCAATTCTTGATTCATTTTTTCATAGACATAACACAACTAGATGGAGAAAACATCTTCAGCATGGGTGCAGCATTTAGAATGTGAGAACACAACCAAAAACAGAAGCACGGATATACTGATGTTTTCTTCACTTGCTTATGTCTCTATGAATGTGTTTTCTTAATTTGCACTGCGGTGATCTCTCGTTGTTAATGTATCTCTAAAGCTATTCTTTCACCAATAATTTAGAGGCAGGCAATGTTCATTTTTTGACCAGTTTAATGTTGATTGAAGTAACTGTATGTTAAAAGAATAGTTCAACATTCTGGGAAATACGCTTATTCAGTTGTTGCATTGATGCCGAGGCCCAAGCTGCGATTTCTCTAAAAAGGAGAGTCAGCTGCTTGTACCCGTAGAGTCCCTGTGGCATGCTATGACTCCTGCAACACCTCAAACACCCAGATCTCAGCCCTTCCATCAGCTGGCCCTCTCTGTGTCCCGCCTCTTCTCTCTGCATGCCCTTTAACCTTCCTGCCTTGCTATATATATAGTCTGTGTGACTATCAGAGTTCTCCTGGCAGCCATCATGAAGAGTGCAGTCTTGATCTGCTGTTTCCTCTCCCTGCTGCATTTGCAGGCCACAGCAGGTAAGACTTTTGGTAAGCATTTTGGTACTGTTTTATGTAGGGTGCTGCACTGGGTGCTGCTGATGAATGAAATAGTTATGTAAATTTAGAGGCTGGTTTATTGAATGTTGAATGAATGCTTGATTGCTATGTTGGCTTGACCATACAGCAACTCTTCAGGGGTTCAGAGGCAGTGATTCAGACTTATAATGTTATGGAATGAGCCAAAAGTAGGTAGCACAGGTAGGTTCTTGTGTCCATTGTGGGGGCAGTTCAGTGAGGACAGTTACAGTTATGGGGACACCAGCTGAGGATAGACAGAGACAGATATGTTACCCCGGTCTTTCTTTGCCAGTGAGCAGGACTATTTAAAATCTGTCACAGTTTATTATTAAACTCTTGGCACCCAGTACAAAATGGCTCTTTCTCGCATTTTAATGAACAAAATCCAAAACACAACACCCTACTGACTAACACTTATGATGTATGAACAAATGTCTTAGTGTACATTTTGGTGACTTTCCGAAGGCGAGCAGTTGAGGTCTATTCAAACTAGAGTTCAGCCTCTTCTGCGGACTGACAGCATGTCAGCTGTTCTAACGCATGGCGCCAGCTGATGGAAAGTCTTAGTCTAACCAAGGAGAGAACAGCCACGCAGGAGCTTGAATGGACACTGAGCGTTTTGTCACTTATACTTCTACATTCAAACAGGTGATCTCTTTGCTTTATTCTTAAATTCTATTTTCTATAATTTGGTTTGGAATAATTACTCCAGAGCTGAAAAGCCTACAGGGGGCAACGTTTCCTGTGATGATAATCCATAGCATCATAAACTACAGTGATCATGACAATCCCACAACGAATATGATTACATGGCATCCATGGAGGTCAATGTCAATGTGACAACAACTTCTCCCAGATTACCCATTCTAAAAATGCGGACTGGTCTGGGTCTGGACTGGGGCGGTTGGTGTTACCCTTGTCTGTCACCCTTGCCCGTCCTTGGGGTGGCGTTCAGCTCTACAGCCCGGCGCCCAGGCCTCCATATTCCAGGCTGCTGCCAGGTGTCTAAGATTGGAAGGCCTACTGAAACCTAACACTGTTCACTACAGTTCCTCCCTCCCTCTGCTTGACTCCCCTTCCCTCCTGACTCCTCACCCCTCCCAGCCCCATGCTTCCCTTTAGATACACGGCACAGCTGCTGTCACTCTGCACTGTCACAATCGCAATTTATTCCCAGCAGTTGGCCTTATAGGGACATGCATTCTCCAGGCAGGAGGGGCCGGGCTTTGGCTGCAACTCATGCCATCATAGACCTCTTCTGCAGGCCCATGCAGGTGTCTTTTGGCGGTCTCTAAATCTACTGCTTGTGCATATAGATTTTTTTTGCTGCAGAGTGCACAGGAGTTTTGATTGATGATACATGCAGGTTATGGACAATAAAGAGAGTCATGATCTCCTTGCCGCTCAGTGTGTAATCATTTGTGTTATTGATTGGCTCGATTGCTGTCAGGAACTCCATTGAAGTAGCTAACTCTGCAAAGAGGAGCAGAAAGGGTGATTTCCTTCCAGATTTTCTAGTACAAAAAGCATTAATGTTATATCTTAACACAGTAATTTAGTAGATTTTGTTGGACATTTTGTAGAAGATAGAAATACAGCTGAAAACAGGAGCAGGGTCATCACTGTTGACGTGGTTATCTTGATGTTGTGAAATCGTACCCTCATTTCTGTAACGTGTCTGTTTTCAAAAAAATCTGCACTGAATTAATTGATTGTATAGAACTGCCTCCATTTTGGTGAAAAGTACAGACATGATAGAAAGAATCATTTAGTTGTAATGATGCTTTGCATTCCTCTGTGTATGGTTAGGCATCATAAGGCTCTAGTCTAGCAGTGTGAACCAACCTTCAGATGTAGTTAGTAAGTAAGGTGTGAACACAGCTTCAGCTGCCAGGCTTGGCGTGCTTCTCAGATAGCCCTGGCAGATAGATCTGACTTTGCCATAATATTTTCTTCACAGCCATTTACCTGTAGGTGTTAATCATCTTTCATGCCACAGCGAGGAGCACAGGAAAACCTGTGTTTTCTTGGTGGTGTGAATGGGTCAACATACATTACATGGCCAACCTGGCTCCATGATGCTGCTCACTTCCAGGGTTTTATGTGGGTCTGATGCTGCTCTGTCATGTAATGTGGGAGTAAACATAGGTAACTATAGTAACTGTTGGGTTATTCTAAGGCGGCAAGAAACCCTACACTAACTAGGTCTTGTGTGAATGGCGCTTACTGACCAAAAGAGGATTGAAGCTGTGTTCAGTATCCAATGTCATATGCGGCATTTAAGAAAGATAGATAACATGTCATTAGTTCCAATGCAACACTCAGAACCTGAGAGCTAACCTTTATGATATACATATACACGTATATCACAGCCACTTTGGGACTTTGATTAGTTCTTCACACCAGTGTGTTTATGCTTGAGTGGTAATACTATCCATCCTCGATAGAATGAAAAACATCTTGGCCTCTTCGCTTTGTAGAGGAGAGACATGGAGACAGTGCGCAACACGTGAACCCCTTTGATGGCATGTCTGGGACATCCCTCTGCTGGTAGTAGTAGAAGGGACACACCAGTCATACTCAACAGCCTTACTACACACCCCTCTTAAAGACAAGCCCCCCAAGCCCAAGGGCACCGGACGTACTTTCCTGGTTTTGGAAGAGGAGAGCAGGGATCAGATCAACACCTCAGCAAGTGCCTTTGCCATTGCACCTTCCTTTGAGCCTGTCACTCAGCTTCATGTCTAGTTGTGAGTGACTGCTTAGAGGACTTACAATCTGGATGTGGCTCACATAAGATGGTCTGTAGCAACCCTAAAGTCACTGATGATTGTTTAGTTTAGTTTTTACTGTAAAAACAAAATACAACATTTTGATCCAGTAAGTAGTCTTCCTTTTTATGTAAAGACAATGTAGAAGTAATGACGACTGAATTATACTTGTGATTGAACCGCAGTTCTTGTGTAAAATGCCTGAGATACAAAGACAACCATAATGTGCTTTATTTGCCGAGTACCCGTACTGTATTTGAAGCTTACGTACCAGTGCAGGTACAGTAGCTCTCATTTGATTAGCCTGTACATTACTCAGTCAGCTCTAAGGGATGTGGATGTCCCTGAGTCTCCACACTGAGAAACAGTCAAAACCTTAAAATAGGAGGCAGTCGTTCTGCCCCCTCCTCTGTCCATCTTTTGACCCATTGTGGGTCTATTTTTGACTACGGTGGAGTACTAGATCCACGAGCTGTACCACCTGTTGCCATGCGTGGCCTCTTCTCACCACGCCCTGCACAAGCTGTGCTGACTGCTATCACACCTCTTACCCTAGCTAGAGGAAGAATCATGTGCATTGTTATGGTTATAGGTTTATTTACCATTCGTTATGTTTCATTTGTAGTGAAATGTATATGCGTATGCAGTCCTTCTATAGTGAGCTAGAAAATTGCTTGTTTGTTACATTAATGCAATTTAAATCCTTTGATATTTTACAAACTAGTTATTATGTAAAGAAATGTCCACTATGTTTAAAGTTTAATTAAATCAATGCCTCTACATGGATCTTTCCAGTGGAATCCCCTGGCCTTCATTTAAGGTTGCTGAAATCCCCACCGTGCTCAGGATAAATCCTCTGACTGGGGGTCCCAGGCCTGCTGCCCTCATCATTTTCAGTTTAACTCAATTTACCTCCATGTGCTGCAAGCAGAACATGATCCGGGGGTTTTACACATATGCACATACATGCAGTGTAAATGCACATGACTGCAGATACACACTAGTACACACATTCATGTCCAAATAAGAACATGGAAATCCCTGGTTGTATGCGTTGACTACATTCATTAATGCATTTTGTTTTGTTTAACTCTGGTTGAGGTTTGTGCTAATTGTCCGAATTAGTTCTCAAGCTGCTTTTAATTTGTCTCCATCTCATTTGAACTGTGGCTATGCATTTGTATATTGAATAGTGATTTGCTCCACAGTTTGTGATGTCAAAAACTCAAATTTCAGGAAAGCCTCCCCTCAGCAGAGCAATGTGAAAATGTGTGTATACTGTCTTTATAGTGAAATTCAAATGTCTGGCAAAAGTAAAGGTGGGCTTTAACACATTTGCACAGATATTTCACACTTACAGTAGGTGATTGGCATTCTTTATGACGATTGAAAAGCCTCCACACAAGGATCTATAGTTGAGGCACGACTTACTCAGCTTCTGAGGCCATGGTAGGCTTATATCACCAACATTCCTACTGGATGTGCTGATGCCACCAGACTGTTTCTCCAAACTGTGGGAGGGTTGTGTGGCAACGGGCTCACTGAGGACAGATGGTCCTGGGCGCAGATGTCCGTGGTTCAACTCCCCTGGCGCCTGCAGGGTTAATTTTGAGCGCTGATGCAAGGGCCGCCCTCCGCAGGCAACACTACCTCTCTGATCTCTGCAGACCTCTGTCCCAGGGCTTCCATCAGGAATTGACTGGATTGGGAGGTGTTATCATGTTCACAGCAGTTAAGGCCCACTCAGGAGGCTAGTGTTAAAAGACGCGACTCTCCTGAGTGATGAGTCAAGTTACAGAAGCTTGAGTAAGCTTTGTGTGCAGCCGGGACAGGCCTGGTACTTTGAAGAAATAGGATCTGTTCTTCAAAAGCCACTTCAGCCAAGTTGAATCATCCTTAGTGTCACCTGGATTCTCTCACGCTGCATGGCAAAAACTCGTCCTCACTGTGGATCCATCCCATCTTGTGCCAGATCTTTACCTAGTGTTTGGTCAGAAATGGTCAAGCTGCCACGTATCACAGATGATGCTGCACAATGATGTCACTTATTTATATTTCTAAAGGTCATGTAAACAAAAGAACTGTTGCATAGGCGTGTAGTGATCATCTGTCAGGCAGATTTTAAATGCCTTTATTTGAAAATGATTGTCAGAATTTATGTTTGTTCATTAACTTCATTCGAGTGGAGCATTGAGTGGAGTTCCAAGACAGACGGATGAACCTATTTACTGTTGCATTGTTTTGGTGAAAACAACTGCTATACATCCTTTCTTCTTATCACCACCTCCTCACATACCTCCTTGAGAACATTTGTCGAAAAAAAAAAAGACATATATAGATTAGTTACTGAATCTTTTAAGGGATTGCAGTATAATTCATGCCCTCCTTTAATTCTGGCTGCTAACCTTTTGGCTTCTCTTGTTCTTGCACTGTGCTGGGGGCAACATTACACAGGCTTATTTTTAGCAGGTTGACTCGGGGAGAATCAGCGGTGCTGCGTTGTTCCTTAACCAGCAGTGTGTGTCACTGATGCCATACTGCAAAGGAGCAACTGTTGGAGTCTCAATTAAAAAATGAGCCATACAATATGTCATGGTGGGGTTTTTTTATGGCCTCTACATTATTGTTGCTCCTTTTGGCTTTCTGTGGTGTGACATGCTATCAAATCATCTGATTGATTCAAAGTGCTCCCTGCAGCACTTTCTATCACTGCCTCAGTTGGCAGACACCTGGACTGACCCCAGTTCATTTTACTGAATGTGAATCTATTTATACTTTAAAGATCATTGGTCCAAAAATATAAACAAGTTTGCTTCAGGCTTGTAAACAAACAGGCCTTCAGATGATTTTGCTTTTTGCCAAAGCAACGTGCCATTCTGACTCCTGGGCAGAAACTCTAGAAGTCATTGACCACATGGCAAGTGGCTGTACTCTAGGTTGTGGAGCAGGATGCCATGAAACTGCTGCCCTCTGAGATGTAGAGATTTCTGTTCTGCATACAATGAGCAAATATTTGGCAAAATGGTTGCTTTGATTATGCCATTTCTGATATTGTAAAATATAAATATCTCTCAAATATTAGGATCCATAAAGGATCAATCGAAGTGAAGAAAACCAAGTCATTGTACATCATTGCTTTGATATGATAAAAACTTAAAAACCTTTCTAAGTACAGTGTTTGGGTCTGACACCATAAAACATCCATTTTGTTAACATCTCTTGTATTGTAGTATTTGAAATTACTTGCTGTGAGTATGGTTATGGAAAGTATGGTTGACTGGTTATATAACTTCAGTGTTTCCAACCAGAATCTGCTGCTAATCCAGACAGAACCTTCTTGTGAGGAGTGCTGATATTTATATCTAAAATACACTCCTGCAAATAGGAAAACTGTTTGACTAATAGTTATATGTAGTAGTGCTGGATGTTACTGTACACCACAGCAGACATGTGTTTAGAAACTGCCAAATCTACTGGAAAATGTCCAGATGTAACAAAACAAAGTGACTGAAGGAAGATTGTATCTGACAGCAGTATACATACAATTATCAAAGTTTTGCCTCTATGGCCCAAGACGTCTGCAGTTGTAGCCTGGTACAACATCCTTTACCTTCCCGCACCAAGTGCTTCTGTTTTACATCAGACAGTTTTTAATTTGTGATGAGTATTCCACGAATGCCCAGATGCCAGCTGAGATCAGAGGGCCGTTACTTGGGAAACAGCGCCAACTTTTCATGCTATCTGATCCGCCATGCAGGTCTCTTCATCTGAAGATGGTACGTTATCAGTTAGGCTGCAATGCTGAAAAAGGAAGAGGTCAAGAGATATGCAGCCGAGGCGGATATATCTTTCTTTCTTTCTTGTTTTCAGATCAAGCCAAGGATTGATTTTGAACTATGTTAATATGCTTCCTGTGCCAGAAAACTGAATTTAACTGGGCTGTGCTGACAGGAAGTATGCAGGGGATGTGTTTATATAACAAGATGAATATTCAGATTACGCCGTGTGCTTTACCCAGCCTGATTTACGATTGAATGACTGAACTTAATCATCCCTACAGCTGCTACTATCAGCTATAATATTCTACTAACATCCTGTAAATACCTTTAAAATTCACTAACAACTCTATTAGAGGAGTGCCTGGTTGCTTGAGTACTAAGACCCACCAGGGCATGGAAGTGTGAACCAGGAAGACTTCCCAACTGCTCTTATATATAGCTCATAGCCGTAGCAGGTTTGTCTGAAGCCGGACCGTGTGGGAGGCGTAACAGGGAGGCCTGGGCACACAAGGACAGGCCCCACAGTGCAATAAGTCTGTGATAGGTGGGTAAATATAGAAGAGAAAAGATGAGGATTGCACGTCATTGTCTCATCATGTACATTACAGATGGGAACACTCAGTCCAGCTCTGAGTTCTCCTCCCAGTCCGTTGTGAAACTTGGGAAGTCCCTCTCTCTCTCTCTCTTATCTTTGCTGTTGTTATAAAGCCCATGGTGATGCCAAACAAATGTCTTTGTCTGTTTATTTTCAGTGTTTGCTTTCTAAATTAGGAACTGATTGTACTAACAGCTGTGATCTAAGAAATGCAATATGTTCAAAAGTGGACATGACGCACTGGTGAGCGGATATGTCTCACTCTCTCTTCCTCTCTCTCACACACACACACACACCGAGGGGTGAGTCATCAAAATACCACACAAATATATATGCATTGCAGGGTGCAAAAATGTAGGCCACTTTGGAAAAAATGCACCAAATGTAAGTATGTACATTGAACGAAGGTCATCCCAAATGAAACGATAAAAGGCTTTATTCTAAGCTCAAAGCTCCAAACATTACAGTACATTCTGATGAAAACCATGATATTATCTCATCCTTTTTGGGGATTTGTTTTGCGTGTTTTAAAAAATAAATATGTTAAAAGACTCATTTCTGCATAATACGACATTAAACCGGATGGATTTGCAGTGCACACACATGATGACGTTAAGTCTTATTTATTTCCAATTTTCTTATGTTCTCCGAACAGAGTAGAAATAATTGAGAGGATCATTGGCTTTGCCTGTGGCCTCTGTACATATACTGTGCTGAAAATGATCACGCAGCAGGGAATGTTAATGGATGTCTCCCACACTTTAATCACCAACAAGTATCAGTTATTCATGCATTCTTGCCAGACACATTGTAAAGATTTTACAGGTGCTCTCATGCGGTGAACACTCATAAGACAAAGATAATCATAAGACAGAGATGGAAGTGAAGGCAGTAGAGAAGGCGATGCAGAAGAGGCATTTGGTGTACAAGTGGCTGCAGATGACGTCAAGGCTCAGGTTGGAAACACTTGATCATGAGACAGATCATATATCAGAAATTATATTGGCATCCAATGCAAAACTTTCACACAGCGTTTATTATCATCTCTGTGTCACACTTAAATTCCCAGCAGTGGTGATACATATTGATATGCAGGATATATTGATTGATGTGCATCCAGAGACAGCGGCACTGTCTGT
>JAVQJF010018216.1:0-11099 GCA_036023855.1 Gadopsis marmoratus | reverse complement strand
GGTCTGTACATATAGAGTTGGCTTGGACTTGCTCTATATTAACAAGTGCTATGAGATAACTCTGTTATGATATAGCGCTATATAAATAAAATTGAATTGAATTGAATTGAATTGAATTGAACTTATGCTTTAATGTGTTGATAGCATTATACTGCTGTACTTGGTCGGGGTGTTTTTTAACTATTTAACATACTACTGGGTAGTAAAACCACTTAATCACTAGGCCTCTGGCTCAGTCCCTGCTTGAAAATGACATGCACAAAGTGAATAGAGCATATCTCTGGAACTACAAGGTCTATATTAATGTTATCATAATAAAGGTAACACTTGTGGTGTAAGCATCAGTATAGATGTTACTGGGTCAGAGTAAACGGGGATGGAACACAGCATAAATTAAATATAAATTTCTGCCTAACATAATTCTACAATTTGAAAAGTGAAAATCCCTTTAGAATTATGTAGTTGCAGCCCAAAACCTATATCGCACCATAGTACAACATCTGAACATTACCTAATATTACCTTTTGTGAATTAGCCAAATTAGCTATTTGGACACATTTTGGTAACATCTGTGCCATTTGAATTTTCTCAGGTAAAACTCATTAATTTCACTTACGTACAAATAAATACAAGTGTTCTTGGCTTTGTTTCAAAAATTCTGTCAGAATCAGAATTCGAGTACATTTGCACATAGTGACTTGCTTACTTTGATGTTGATGGCTCTGGCGTCCTCATCCTCTTCACCAAGGTAACAACAACACAGGAGAACAAAGTGAGGACTGAAACACAAATGTATTGAAATTTCAAAACTATATGCCAGACTATTATGGGCTACAGTGATAGTTTACAATTTCTTATAATTTTCTTACCTATCATAGAATGTTATTGTCAGTGACTTGCTTACATATAGCCTATAAGCTTTTGTGGAGTTATTTATGTTAACTGGTAACTTTCCACTGTCGTTGTCGCTCATGAGTTTCCATTAGCCGATCAGTGTAATCCGCTCCGGGTCAGGCAGCAACATGTTCTCATATCAGTGGAAATTTGGGCAATCCCACTTTTTATTGTTGGCATTTCCAGTATTCCTGGAACAGTAGAAAACATATTCTTCCCCCTCTTTAGCCCGATGTTGCTTTGTTGATGAAAACGCTGTTGAATAAGCAGACAAACAAAAGACTGCGCGCATAACTGCGCTATGCTAACACATGCTACACGGTGTGTACGCGCATTGATATCTCTGGCATCCTTTGGTCTATGTGGACGTTCCACCACTCACTCGATTTAAAGGCCTTAATCTGCACAAACTAGTCCGCTTGAGTACATTTGTGTCAATACTACGATTCGAACAGATGGAGACGTAGACCGTGTGTTCAGTTGGAACGCTACTACTGTTGCCTCCAGATGCCTTGTAGATCATCAGAAATTGACCGGAATTGATTCAGCATGACCCGGAAGCATTGAGTAGCCATTGTTAGCGGATTTATGTGACCAGATCAAGCTTTGGTCGTATTGTTATAGGAGTTATCCTGTTAGAAGCTGTTGGGTCTCAGTGTTATTTGAATGTGTTGTTTATGTGGCTAGCGGCCCAGAAGAAGATTTAAGACTGCTGTGATTGTGGGCATGTAGCATGCTGAGATGCCGAATGCTATTTACTACATTATAATTCTGTTGCTTGGCTTGTGTTTTGTTTAGGTAGCAATTGTTACTATTTGCATAAAAGGGGGCGGGGTTACCCCATATACGGGGGCTCTCAGTCTTAAAAGGCTTTAATCTGTCACAGTCCATCATATTCTACAAGTCGATCCCATGTTTTGTTTGTAAAGTCTTTCTAGTAGCTAAAGTTATGAAAATCTAAATTTTCCTTGAGCAGAAGTATAAAGTAGAGATACCTCAGGTTTGTTTTTGAGTTTCAACTTTTACTTGTGAAATGCTTTTTGTGGAAGGCTCCTAGCCTGTGGCACTACAACATATAGCCTATAAAAGACATTTGTGACATATGTCTATATGAGTAAATCTATGTTACTTTCCACCACTGCCATTATTCTGCACAGTTTGAATTTTAAAGTAATTGTAATAGAGAAGCGAAAGACTGAACACACCAGGTCTTTTATGTCTTAAGTCTCGCTTACCCTCCTCTTCCCATTTCTCGCTTTCTTTGATTTTTCTCCAGAACTTATTACATTAGCGTCTTGACTGTGCCACGTCATGAAGTGGAAGATGGTGGTGGACTCCCTGCGTGGACGGAGAAGGAGGATGTCCTGTTCCCTCTGGTTCCTCCTGCTGGTCACTGCTGGAGGTCTGGTTCTCTTCATCCACCAGTGGGATCTGTCAGAGATGATCCAGCAACAAGGCCCAGGTTAGTCTCTCCTGACCCTAAAAAAAAACATGGCTTTTTGGAGGCTGACCCTTGTAGTGACGCTTTCCCAGATGGCACAGATTCATCCCCATGTATAAGATGTTTGCAACATAATTCACAGAAATGTCCAAACTCTTAACAATATTGCAAAATTGCAGCTTTAGATGAATTTCTTTTTGAATCTTTGGGCACAAACCAGAAAACTAATAACATCATAAATGTTCTCACATTGTCGAAGTAAATGAAGGAAGATTTAAAACGTCTAAATAAAAACAAAGAAAAAAAGAATTGAAATTTAATATACGTACATTATAATATGTATGTCCTTTTTATGTATGCATTTACTGTATCATAATTAACTATATATAACCAACTATCTGTTGGTCTTTAATAACCAAATTGTTTTCGTATTGACCTGATGAATTCTCCATGCCACATTTAAATCAGATCACAACACAGAAAAGAAAGCAGCACAGACCTGCCAGTACTTAATACAAAGCACTATCATGAGTTAGTTATCATGAGGAGGTGCAAGAGAGCAGTTTGTTTTTTGAGATGGCAAAATGAAAAACTGTCCGATCACAAATAAAGGAACTTTTGCATTTGGATTCTACAGAGACCCTCGAAATGGGAGGAATTATCCGCCTGAACTGCATTTGTGTTACCTTGCATTGAGTTTCTTTAATTTCCAAAACATTTTGCGTTCCCTCCGATCGATAGAGGAAGGCTGAGCTGTATTATGATCTAGTAGGAATGCAACTCAAGTACTATACTGTACAAATTGAAGGTATTTGTGCTTTTCTTGAGTATTACCATTGTATGCAACTTAATACTTCTACTCCACCACGTCTCAGATGTAAATATTGTACTTTTTACTCTACATTTGTCTGGCAACTGTAGTTCCAAACAAATGATGATGGTGATCTTATAGAATACGATGTTTTGCTGTAGCTTCAACTACTGTACTTTTACTTTTGATACTTTTAAGTACATTTTGCTGATAATACTTAACACACTTTTACTTAAGGAAGGGTTTGAATGCAGGATTTTTGCTTGTAGTGTGAGTATTTTCACAGTGTGGTATTAGTATTTCTGAATACTTCTTCCACCATTGGTTAATGCGTCATGTGACAGACCACTGCTGGTTGTGACCACAGCGTGGGTGGGTCAGCCACACGTCTGTAGCTAAATAGAAAAGTAATGGAGCTCGTTAACAGAGCTAGTTAACCTAGCAGAGCTAGTTAGCTGCTGCCGTGTTTGAGACAGGCTTTTGTTGTGATTCTGACAATTGCCATGGGATGACGTGGGCTTTGGCTGTTTGCTGTCACTGATTGTGGCTGTAGCCATGGCTGTTTATAATGGGTGTAATGCAACATGCAGGAGTTGTGTGTGTGTGTGTGTGCGTGCAGTGAATTGGCGTGGTTGTGCTGGCTGAGCTTTGTAGTGAAGCTATTCCTGAACACGTAACACGTCTGTCATATCTGATATAATCCCTGCGGGGTCAAATTTCATGTGGCTTAATGAGGCTGATTAATCAGGGCAATAGTAGTCACAGTGCAGCTACAGTAGCCCTATACATACAGTAGTACCATAGATAAAACCACGCATGCAGCAGCAGCCCGAGCAATAACCACATCCACAGCCAGTGGCTTTATACTGTCGGAGCTCATACTCTTGAATGGATGATAATGAGCAATACATACATAAAGTAAAGTGTCAAATCATCTCTCCTTTCTGCAGTATTTGCAGTGTGTTTCCTTAAACTGGCAATGTATTCTAACTGGCAATGGACCAACACACTAACTGTCCTGTCGGATCAGGGAGAATATGAAATTAAATGTGAAAGTCATTGCGAAGGAACGGATAAGTAGTTCCCACTGTGACCTTATGGAAGCTCTGTAGAATGAACAAAATTATAGAGAAAACTGAATGTGGAAATCTTTGATGAACATTTCTATTCATTAGTGTTTTTGTACGGATATTGCTGAAAATGTTATCAAACAATGTGGCTGGTTTAATCAAAATGGCAAAGGAACACACTGGCTGAATGATAATGAATTGCCCAAAAGCCTTGAAATGTATATATACAGTAGTGATCTAATCTGAATGACAACATATACGTATAGCCTTATATTTTGTAGATTTGCAAAATAATACTTAGTCTAACCCCAATAAACACGCACGCACACACATGCATATGAAAACACACAATAACAGCTACACTAATGTATACACACAACAAAAGTACAAAAAGCTTGCAAACACAAATGCACACACACACAGACACACCCACAGAAAGACAAAAACACATACACAGGTGAGCTAGTGTGGATGCAGGCGAGAATATCAATGCACACGTAAGCACATCGGTCGATGCCTTCTGTACATACACATGACGACATGCAAACATACATATACAAGCTGCCAAGTACGCACATTAATGCGCACGCACACACAGGCACATTAAGGATCAAATAAGTAGCAGCTGCCGTGTGTTGCTTTCAGGTTTAACCAGTATGGCGGAGAGAACATTTGTTCGCCAAATACTTCCCTTTTCATTCCAGCTCGGTGACCTTGCGGTCAGAGTTTCCTCCGTGATAGAGCGAGGCCGCACATTCAATTTCCAAATGAGTCAAACCTTTTGTCCTCATAAAGGAACCCAATGTGCTTCTGCTCGGCACTCAGCATTAAGGAGATTGGGGTTTAAGCAGCCGTGATGGAAGAGTGTCCTGAGCGCGTAAACCTAAGCTGCTTCATGTCTCAGAAACAAGAGATCAGCTGCTTGCTTACGTGCCTCTTTGGCTTGTACTACACTTTCCACCTAAATGAGAGCAGCATTAGCTGCACGTTGCTGCTGTTGCTGGACCAGCCTCTCCAGGTGCTCATTGGTGATATTTCACCTTGATCTTTTTCATCTTGATTTCAGGATCGGCACATTTTGGTATTATTCTATGTTGTCCTTTTGGCTACAACGCTATAAGAAAACATAATGCGGTTCACATGAAAGGGCGCACAATTCCATTGTTTGAATGTTTTCAGTGAGCTGTAAATAGTCGATGTGTTTGTGTTGCTCAAAGGAAATGATGATGAACTGGTCCAGTGGGCTCTCTGGGGATAAACCAGGAAGAGCCAGAGAAGCTGCAATCCACTGAGTTGCCTCACTATCGTGTGTCAACAGCGCTGTGAATCATGAATATCAGAGCAGTGTCACACTCCACAGCAATAAGAGCCACTTAGCCAGAGTGGAATCTCTCCAGCTCTCTAATATTCCCCTGATTGTCAGATGCTTTCAGGCCCGGTGGCAGGTGAAAAAAAGGCCAATGACACACGTAGGACACACACAGAAGCACGTATGACACGCATTATGTACAAATATACAAACCACGACAACCAGCATTTAATATTCATGACTAATATCGCACAAAGACTCATTAGAGCTTGTAAGATGTTGGTTCATGCATTGCAGGATTACAGCGAGTTGATGGTTTTTATCCTTCCAATTTACATGTATAACAAGAACCAGATGCATGTAACCAAACCAGTTCTGAGAGGCCTTACTGCCATGTTAACCTGACATCTTGTGTTGTCGTATTTAGCGTGTCCACATGATGGTATGGTGATATGTTTATTTTTTAATTATTCCTTCACATGACATTTAACACGCACATCTACAGAATAGCATTTATAGCATTTAGCATTAATGCATCATTTGGTTTCACTTAAAATTGTTTCCGGTTCATTACAACTGGGGTCTTATTTTCATAGTTTGTACCACCCCAGTCAATTGTTAATTATTGTAACCGTGACAACAACGGTCCCACTACCCTTAACCGTAAGTAGTTATTTTAACCCAAACCAAAACCTTTCCCTTATTTTAGCCAAGTAGTTTTTGAGCTTAAATTTAACCAAACCCTAACCATCAGAACATGTTCTTATTGTTAAAAACATTTTCTTCAAGGGAAGATTTTTGTGTAAATTGTTAAGTTATTAAAGTTATATTTTACTGGCTAACTAGAGGAAAAATAGGGTAACAATATTGCAATGAAAATAGTTATGGTGTCGGGATATACAAAATCATTTGTTTGGGAACATACATTGTAAAAATGACTTGATTGATTATTATCAATATGGTACACATTATTGTTGCATGGGTACAAAACATTAGGTTAAGCCCGGGAAGAAGGGTTTACGTTTATATCTGTAGCTCTGGCTATGAAATAGTACGTGTATGGTTTTTAAAATGCTGATAAAATACTTGTGAACAGTAAATGTAAGATCCATCTCACGATTAAAACAAGTGTGCGAAGTACTGGGGGTCTCAGGGGGTCTCGAACCCCATGATTAACAACTACGACCCCACTGAAATCAAATTTTGGATGGGTCTCAAAATGATTATTTACTATTTATCTGTATTGCAAATTATTATTTTCACGTTTAAATATTGAAAGGCGAGGAGCAACACAGGAGAAACAAAGTAATAAAGCATGGTGTTTGGAGATTCGCTGCTGTTGCTGCACATGATGCCGCTGCAGAAACTGTGAATCTGTCAGAAAAGCACACCAGGTCAGCTAACAGTTGAATCCCGGTGGATGAATGAAGGTAACCACGCTGTGCTGCCAGCCGTGTTTTATGTCCCGTCATATGATTATATCATAAACAACTATTAGACAACACACACAGTGCAATATTCTTTGTACTGTACGTCGTCTAATAAACCACAATAAACGTCATTGTGGGAAGCTTTTCATCAACCTTGTTTTGAAAAGCGTGCATGAGCGATTCGAGCTGAGGTTATGGCCATTACCTTTTAGTGACAGCCCACTATCATCAGGACAAAGCAGTTGAAATGTGGGAGAACGCTCCTGTATTATGTGGGCTGTCGCATAAAGCAGTCCCTTGTTAACTCCTTTTATTTAAGGTAATCACAAAGTAATCACTGGGTTCAGCTGCGTGTAGCATTATTCACTCTAGTATAATCACACTGTACAATCTATCACCACAACAGACACAAAATATGCCCATGTGTTACAACAGACGTGTTAGTGTAATCAGTACGTAGAATACACAGCATATTTGTCCAAGTTACCAAAATTGAGCTGAGCGCTGAGAATGAACGAGATCGCGGCACTCCATTGACAAGTTCCCTCTCCTTTGGTTGCTAAACATTTTTCAAGCATATCGTGCACGTCGTGGCATTAAGTTTTGCAGCCTAAGCACATCCTTTTATCTCGTCTGCTCTGTCGCTACTTGAATATTGAAGTAAGAATTTCAGTTTACTAAATCATGCATGAGAGACTGTGCTGTATACAGAATACAGTGGCTGACACAGTCTCCCCAGCCCCCCTCGCTAACGCACAATGAGCAAGCAGTATCTTTGCCTTAAGCTACGATGCCTCCACCCTAGCAGAAGCTCATATCTAATAGAACGGAGTTATAATACATCGGGTGTCAGCCTTTATCTGCCTCCCCCTCCTTCTCCACCTCTCTATTTGGCTTACAGTGTGTTTGAGAGCGTTGTATCCTGTGGTTTAGATGGCCTGTACAATGGAAGCTGAGAAAACTGCAGTTTAACAGTTCTCTCCCACGTAATTGTTTGCGAACAATTGGAGAAACAGCAGCCGGCTTCTCAAGGAGAAGAGACACCTGAGGAGCCAGCAGTTCAGATAAATTGCCTCCACAAATTTACACCTCTGGGCATTTTTCAGCTGAGTGTGGCAGTGAGCCCCAGCCGCTCTGGTGAGGAAGGTCGGCCGCGTGTGTCCCAATGCAGAGCAGTCCGTAAATGCACGTGTGCCGGTGAAAATGTGTGTTTACTAGCCAGCAAGTGGATCTCAGTGTAAGTGACAATAACACGCCATTTGTTTAGTGCTTGGCCTACAATATTACTCTTATGTGCATGCAGTTTAGCATTGCTGGCCTCAGCCGGCTGTGGCTCTGCGGGCACTGGGCTTACAAAGCATACTTCTTTTTTTGTATCATTTATTTAACTTTAAATAGGTGTAAATGACATTTTAATTATACTGGAGTGTATGCTGGAAAACATTTTTTTGAGAATGTTTGAGAGAAAAAGTGATCTGTTGATAAATATGGCACTCGTAATTAAAAAAATTAGTTTTGCAAGCTTCCAGCTGCAGCGTGCAGGTGTCAGCAGTTCAGGGCGTTGATCAGCTGTAAGTGACACGGGAAAATAGTACATGAATCTATTCAGCATGAAAATGTCATAACACCTACCCAATGAAATGAGAAGACAACGGAGTGAAAACAGAATTAATTTCTTTCATTACAAGTCCCAGCAAACACTGACATCCAGTTGCTGATTGGGGCTGAAGGTTCCAGACAGGTGTGATTAGATGATATATGTTCACATATTACTGGTCAGTATTAGAAGCTTTTCCTTGTTATGAGAGATTGTCCTTCTTATCCCAGTTTGCTTATGCAACCATTACTCAAAGAACAAACCATTATTTAAAATCTAAAAACCAGGTATTTCCTTAAACTGTCCGGATGGTGAGAGGGGTCGCTCACATCACCAGACTGTGCAGTTCCTCTCAGGCCTATGTGAGTGTTTTTCCGGCCCGCAACTTCTCTGAATTTGTTCACTCTCATTGTATTGTTTTTTCGGCCATCGCAGACAGCAACCGATTCAGTGCTACGTGCCCACGAAACAGTTGCAGTCTGCGGTGTGTTTAGTGACCGACGATGATGGCAGTTGCCCAGTCAATCCCATTTATTGCACAACCTGGATGATGGATGAACACACACAATGCATGCATGCAGTTAAAGCGGTCAGTGGCTGGTGCACACGCCAGACAATACAATATGCATGTTAGCTAGCTGCCACGTATCATGGTTAACAATCATCAACACATTTCGCCCTATGCGTATTCACAATGTTCATTAATGCTACACATGCAAAGACATTTCACACAAGTAACAGAGGCTTGCTTAAGCGAACCTACCCGTAGTGTGGTGACGACGGTGGCTTCGTCCCAAGACAGCAAGCACACCCCAGTTAACCACTAGGTGTCATTCTTTGCTTAACTTGCAGACAATACCAGTGAAAGAACCGCGAAACAGGCCTGCAAGGGGAATTATCTATTGCAATTCCTTTACACCACACGGAAGACAGTTAGCAACTAGCCAGGTGAACATCGTTAAGTATTTTTGTAATTTACGGTTTCTTGGCTTTCTGTGTTTTCACTATTCACTCGCTGGCCAGGCTCTAGGCTCTGCTATCCTTCTAGCAGAGAAGATTTTATCAATCAGTTTGTTTCATGTCTAAAGTGGCTGACATCTACTGTAACTGCAGCGGGGAGGTTGGCACAGGCCACGGTCTGAAAAATGTCAGACTCCACTGACTGACTTTCCACGAATGAAGTAAAAAACACTTCTTCGAATGCCATGTTACATTTAATCACATGATATAGTCAATTCTACGACTACTACTTCTACTACGAAGGAGAAGAAGTAAAAGGCCCATAATCAGCTGGCAGCTGCCGAGGCAGCATAGGGTTCAATAAAGCACTTAAGAAATGTGCCTTCAATGAGTTTTAATAAATAGTATATACTGTAGGAGACATGCAGACAAAACATGATACCGTAAAAAGAAATAAAAATTAATCATCTGGCTGTCCGCTGTTTGCCCCTTCCAACTCCCCATCCCTCTATCTCTTTCCACATGGAGCCTGCCAGGAACTGGGCATATTGTTTCATGCTCGAAGGTAAAATTTGATCTCTCCGTCAGAGGTCCAGTAATCCCTTAAGCCTTGTATGTTTGCAAAGTCCAATTTAGCTGTCTCTTAATGTAATTAAATTGTGCTGATGACCCCCAGAGCAGTGGAACTGCACTGTATTTGAATGAAAATCCTCCACTGGATGTTTGTGGAAAAAGCTGAATGTTGTTTTACCCTGCTTTTCCACTCTTTCATCCGCGCGCGCAAAGCTCCTTTAACAAAGCCTGTTTCTGTTTTTGCTGGCACTATCCCCTTTTTTCCTCCCAGAGCAGGAAGATCATTGGAAAGCAATTCTCCCATCAGAGTGAGTTTTAACCAACCTTATATACAATATGCTCTCTAAAAACAAGGGGAATGTATTTTGAGAGTAAGTATGACAGCATACCATGATTTGAATGTGAAAGCAGTGCAAGCCAAGCTTTGCCATCCTGCTCAATGTTGGGATCACATGACATCTGGCATGGAGGCATGGGTATCCCAGCAACTACTGAAGCAACCGCTGGTCCACATTCAGCTCCGCCTTCCCCTGTTCACCTCAGGGAGCAGAGGAAACCTTAGTGGGATACCTTGAAAAGAAAAAAAGTAGAAAAACACACACTCTTCATGCAGGGGTTTCAGGTGCCCGGCATCACTGTCTCTCCAGCCTCCTCCAGACTTGGGCCATGTCAATTGGATTTAAAATGGAGCCGCTCAGAGGCAACTGCAAGGTCATGCCGTTTTCCATTAACATTAATGCCCGGGGTTATGCCACGGGAGCCCTGCAACATAATCTGTTTTCCCTGCCATCTGATCCTGCTCGCCAATGGCTTCTATATGCCAATCTATACAAATAGATTTTATTTTTCACATTCCTGCTCCAGCAGAGGTCAGTGTAAAAATATGTAAACTGTTGGGGGGAAAAAGTGAGCACTTTTGGACACTTATGGAAAGCTTTTTGAAATAGTTGCTGAAAAAGAAAACTTTTCTACATAAACTGTTGAATGAAAGTTGGGTTTTTGAATCCCTTTATA
>JAVQJF010018199.1:0-51942 GCA_036023855.1 Gadopsis marmoratus | reverse complement strand
ACAACACAGACACAGACACTCAATTCCACAGAACCACAAGTCAGACATGGAGAACTAAAGTCATAACCCACAAGACCGAGAAACACACATGAAACACTGACACACAGACAGGGGACGACTCAGGAGAACCCAAAACCTGTAACACACCACAAGTAATATACAGGCGTCCTGACAAGGGGCATGACACCTACAGAGAAATTCTCACCATACAGAGGTTCTGATAGGGCGGGGGTGGCCAATCAGATTCCAGGGCTTGTGACCCAGTGTTCATGCCCGGGATCTGGTTAATGTTGCCCCAGAAACTTAACCCGCCATAAATTCACTATCCTAATCCTAATCATTTGCGTTGATAAAGAATATGGAGAATATGCACAAGAAAGCAACAACCTTCCTCCTAACACACACTGCCTCATTTTGGCAACCCCTTTCCCACTAATCATGTGACGCTTCTTTCTTTCTTTACTCATCCAAGGCTTGCTTCTCCTCCCCTTCTGATTATGCTGTATGTTGTAAGGACAAACCAAGCACTCACATGAACCTTTGCTAAGCACTAAATATGGGGAGGCCCATTTCCTGCTACCCAAATAGTATTCTTAATAGGAAAACATTCCTATAAAGACATGGCTATCGCCACTCACAGATTGCCCCTGACTGCTTGTTCCTTCCCAGTCCTCAGAGCCACTGTGTCTCTGGGCTGTGTTTGTGACTGTATTTCTAAGGCTATGAAAGTCTTGAGACTGAAACTTTTAAAAAGGAAAACCCTAGTTTCTGAATTCTGTTCTCTATCCCTCATTCCGTTTCTACAAAACGCTTCACTTGTCACCACAGACTCCCAAGCTCCTTTAATAAACGCTGCAAACGAAAATGTCTGGCTTTGAGTGGCAGAGTGTGACTGTTTAAAACCATTGGGATTCTGGTGTAATCCTGCGGAAGACGCAGGCATAACCCGACTTTAAAGTCGCCTTGTAGCTCCACATCCAAGTGAAGAACCTGGAGAGGAGTGGCCAAGGATTGTGGAGAGAGGCTCTCGTGTAAGAACGAATCATGTGTACATGTTGGCTTCCCAGGGAGCCAGGCTCGATTTGATACATGTGGAGTGGAGAGACCCATATGTTGTTGTAAGGCCTTACATCTGACATTAAGCTTAAAATAGAGTGAAATGTGGGTTATTTCCACTGAGGGGGTCCCATGGATGAAACTTTGAGTACTGTCAGTCAGTAGTTGCTGCTTGCGTCAAATGAAGAGGTTGCTTAGGAACCGTTCAAGGAGAGAACACTATTGTTATGTGTTCTTCAGCACAGCAATGAAATTCTGTAATACAGGGTGTTTTTTTAAAGCCGGGCAGAGACCCATGGCTCAAGGACTGAGAATGGTCAGGAGAAGGGTTTAACTGAATGCAGCTGTAGAGCAATCTGCAGTGGATGGCATCAATTTAAGTTGTTTTCATGCTAAAGGAGGGGAAAAACAACTTTCCCAAACTTTCTTTTTCCTCTTTGTTTTTTCTCTTTCCTTTGTCTTTTTAGCAGACAGCTGTCTGAGACAAGATGCTGCTTCCACTGGAGACCTCACTCTCATACGCTCGCTGGCACCTACTTGCCATGGAAAAGCCCAGAAATGGGGCAGATAACAGTTCAATGAGGGAGCAGAGACTTTGGAGGGTCTGGAGGGAGGCAGCAAGTTCCTAGGGCCCGTCCTGTCAAACCATCAAGCTCTTTTCATGCTTGAAAACGTAGAGGAAGACAGAGTGGGGGAGAGATTTAGAAAACCAGAATATGAGAGGGGACTAGAAAGATGGGAGGAAGCAAGTAATCTGTTGACTGAAGTGAAATTTGTGTGTGGAAAGTTAATAGTATTTCACAAAATTGATAGAAAAATGAAAATCTATCTGTTTTGGGAATATTGTAACCACCAGGTGTAATTTTAAGTGAAGAAAAAAATAGATTGAAACCCTGATGAAATATGACCAAGACAGTCAATATCTTGCAGCCAGAGAAATGACTCGATGAAATACAGAAATCAGCATGATATCCTGTCTCCGGTGTAAGAATTAACTGTCTATGTTTAAGGTATTAATAATCTCATAAGCACCGTGTTGACGATTAATTACTACACATAGTCAGTCAGAGCAAGTGAAAATGAGGCTGGCTGGCACCAAAGGGCTATCTATCAAATCAACAAATCAAAATGCAATCATAAAAAACTGAAAAAGGTGACATTTTCTGAAGAAAATTTGAGTGCCCTCGCGTTCGCTGACAGATGGTGCTTCAATAAATGTCAGAGGCCAGAGTATCTTTAAGATCCAACAGCAATGGTGGCCGTACTTGGGATCGACCTTTTTACTGGGAGTTAAAGCAACGAAGGCTGATATTGTATGCATTCCCAGTGAAGTCATCGGGGGGAAACAGGTGACAAATTGAGAATTAAACTACCACCTTCTGAGAAATAACTTAATGCAAGATGAACTCACTGATTATGAAGGTTGCCCACTGCTCCAAAGTAGGAAAGAAGACTATGAAATATGCAAACAAACAGATATGGATGAATAAATAAATACTTCAAAGTTTGAAGCTCTCTGACACATCAGTGGGGACTTGCTGGTGACAGCCCCCTCCTCACTTTTTACAGAGGGTTTTGAAGTAGCACTGTCAGGAGAGGCACCTCCGAGGATCCTGAGTAAAACACCTGTCTGAAATCCAATCCCTTTTTATTTCCCTGTGTCCCAGAGACTGAGGAGCAAAGGCTCACATTGTCTGCTACAAATGCGCAACTCCATGGCACGCCCGATGAACACGTTGCCATTTTGTTGTAGCGATAGTAAAACTTTCATAAGCTGGATATAAGTTGACGCACTGTGGCCTTATATTAATGGTCAACAACAAGTACCAAACCAGAAATGTACCAATTCTGTATTTACTTACTAAAATGTTTTGCTATGTTAGTGACATGACCTTACATCATACGTTTCATCATCAGACTTTTCCTCTAGTGCCACCAGCAGGTCAAAGTTTTAGTGAAATATCTCAAACATCAACTAGATGTACAGACATTCATGGTTACCAGATGATGAATCCCAATGACTTTTACTCTTGTTTCGACTGAAATAGCTCAACAACTATTGGATAGGTTTCCATGAAATTTGGGAACGTAAATTCACACCCAACCCTAAAGATGAATTGTAACCACTTTGGTGATCCTCTGACTTTTCATCTAACGCCATCATCATGTCCAGATTTTATTTTGGCCAATATTGCGATACCTGCAAAACACAACAGAAATTCCGCCTTACCTGTACTTTGATTCTAGTGCTAATTAGCAAGTGTTAGCATTAAAGATCAGATGGTGACCATGGTAATCATTATACCTGCATCACAAAAAACATCATCATGTTAGCATTGTATTTGTGATCACTTTAGTATGCTGACATTAGCATCATTTCTGTGCCTATACAGCCTCAAAGAGCTGCTAGCATCTCTGTGGACGCTTGTTAACGTACAAAGCAAAATTCAAGACTTCGTCTAAGTGTAAAAGAGTTTGTGAATACCACACTGAAAAACGGAAGTGATTGTCTGACTCAGGCTACGCTCACAAAGTCTGACACTTTGTTGTCGAACTTCTGGCATTGATTAAGATGAGAAGTGGTCAAAGAGGATGGGTACGAGGATAAAGTTAGATGATGAATGACATGAGAAGAGTGAGTGCATTTATAGCCAGGAGAGATTGATTCTTCTACGAGACTAAGGAGGAACAGGGTGGCTCCAGCTCTGACACTGAAGATCCTTCAATTCTGGCCGTATTCATCCCTCCTTCCTCTACCAGGCCACCAGACGCCATGATTGAAATCATCCTTCCATCGCCGTCATTACAGCATGTCTCCTTTCCCTCCTCTGTACTATCTGTCTTCTATCTACGCCTTAAACACAGCTGTCTGCTGGGCATTCTCTGGCTCTGTCCGAGGCATCAAGAGATTTTTAGAAAGAAAGGATATGTGCGATTAGATAGGCTGTAACACAGAGCGTCAGTTTGTCACACTTACACCTACAACAACTACGCCGTCTCCAACACCAAAACTGCTCATGCGACCTCAAAGATCATGCCAGCTGTAATCTACCATGCAGGGGGGGAAAGTAGATTAATAAAGATTAGAGTAAATAAAACCTTCAAATAATTTACCCGCAAAACCCAAACGTCCATTACTATCCTCTCGTTCTCACTGTTTAAATCAAGCGGGATGCCCTCAAGTGATGACAGAGAGCTCAGAGAGAGAGAAAGTTTGATGAAAGACCATGGATGAGAAGAAACGGCAAGACACTGATGAAAGAAAGGTGTCATACTGAGTTGTCATGGGACCGTCTAACAGGCATGCATGTCCAGCAGGCTTGGTGTTCCATGTGAGAAGATGATGGAGTATACAGCAATGGCCTCTGAGGAGCAGCCAAGCTCTGAGGGCAACAGCACCAGCAAGAAAGCCAAATCAACACCACTGCCCTCTGGCCTTCTGCATTTCCAGGCCATTTGAGCGCCCAAATAAAGCTTGTGATTGTCTTTCATTTGTTTATACTATTAGGTGTCTTGTAGTTACAGTCATGGCCATTAATTCTGAATGTAGAAATCAATGCCTGAAGATCCCTTTCCCTTTAGAATTACATAATCAACAAAATCCTCTCCTTCTGATTTTGTCCTGGTCATTTTGAAGTTATTTTTTCATGGAAATGATACAGGACCATAAACTAATAAGAGGTATGTTTGGCAGTGCAATTGCCTTGATTGACACATCTTTCAGCTTCAACGCTCAGCCTCGTGTTTGTCAGATGCTTCTTCCTACCTCAGCTCTGCTGCTATCACACCCAAATTTGGATTTTCTAGCTCCAAATAACTGACAAAAGAAGACGAAGAGTGTAAATGCAAACTCCAGGCTTCAAAATGTACATTTTGAGACCTATGGGTGATATAAATGTATGTATATCCATGTTTTCCTGGCTATTACTCACTGAAGGAAGCTCAGCACAGCAGGAAGTGACAGGACTAACATCCTCCTAAGAAGAAGGTGAATTACAGGTGGATGCTGTGGTGGAGGTGGGGCTTTTGAAATCCTGTATGAGCAGCTTTGAGTGAGCGGTGTGGCAGCAGGCAGGAAGCAAAACAGTGAGCAGCACTGAAAGCTTAAATACACCGCCATGATTAAAAGGGTGCATCGAAGGTATGCTGTACCGAGAGTATGTGTGAGTGTAGCGGTGGCTGCCTGAATTAGCCCGTCAGGCTTCAGTCTATATTGGAGGATTTTGCAAAACCTGACATTATGTTGAAGGACGAAGTTTTACATTCATTGGCAAAAACTGCGCTTTCTACAATATCTGTGCACGGAAGCAATGGCATCATAAAGGTTAAGGAAGGACTCTGGATATGGTAAATGAACAGCGTGATGAAAGACAAAAAAGACTGTCTTTTAAAGTACTTGTAGGCAAAAGTCACCTTCATCAGCATTTCCAAAGTTACTTTCTGGCTATCTTCTTTGAAAGTAGTGTGAGCACTCCAGATGGAAAAAAGGAAAGAAAAGGGAAAAAAAGGGGGAAAAAAAGAAGACGTTTTACCTCTGCACTTCCTTCTGTAAACTTAACCGGCATCGACCAATGGGAAATCAATGCACTGAATGCTGCTGTGAGTGTCAATGAAATGTTTGGAGGTGCACTCCAAGAAATGCACCCACGTGGCTTCAGACTCAGGCAAACAGAAGCAAATGAGGACACACACACACACAGGCACACACACCTATACTTATACAAACACGTACACACATACACACACACGTATACAAGGACAATTAAATAAGCAACAAATCAACAGGGTGTCTTTTAGGTAGATTACTTCACTGCCAGGGATTTTTTTTTCAGACCCATGAGATACCCTCCTCTAAGTGTTTCCATCTTAAGAGAAGGGACACAAGAAACCAATCTGAATCCAGGGATGAAAACTAGATACAAAAAAGGTTTTAAGGGAAAAGTGTTACCTGTTTTACTTGACTTTGTCAGACTTTCCTCACTGTCACACCAGGGTAAATGGAAGATGCAGCTCTCCACTGTAACACATCGACTGAAATATGAGTCATATATTTCTGAATGCCATCTGGGTGTTCTTAACATAACCTCAACCATCTGTGTCAGCGCACAAGTCCCTAACAAGAAATTCGACTTACAGAGGCAAATATGATGGAGGTCAAATTTAGCGTCAAAACACATTTGCACTGAAGAGAACAGAGGCAGAATAAGAATGAAGAAGAGAGAGAGAAGAAGGAAGACAGGAACAGTGTGGTAATACATTAAGTCACAAGACATTGCAGAAATTGGTTACTATTTTCATATAATGAAAGTAGTGTAACATATTACTATTTTTTTTTTACATTTTGCAAAATACGCTTATTCACTATCTGGCTGAGTTAGAAAACAGCTAGCCTGGTTCTGTCAGATGATAACTTAAATCCGCCTACCAGCGCTTCTAAAGCTCACTAATTAAGACGTTTTTTAAGATGATATCTTGTTTGTTTGATCTGTACAAAGACCAAAGTGCAAAAAGTACAATTGGTCATTTTACGGGGGTCATGTGCTATTTGTGAGAGTGGTATGAATCCTCTCATCTAGCTCTCTGCCAGAAAGCACATTTCCCCAAAATGTTGAGCTGCTCTTTTAACAGCAGTATAAGAAGTGAAACTGTCAATGCACGATCCAAAAGGTGTAATTATCCCCAGCTGTTAATACCCTGTGAGTTATTTGTTCTGTTTCCTGTTTTATTTTGAAAGCCAACTTGTCTTGTCTCTTCAGTTCCTGCCGTCGTGTGTCATTGATAAGCCACACCTGTTCCCCATTACTCACCTGCCCCTGATTCCCTCATCAGTCTCTTCCCTTCTGGGTCGATTCATTCTGCTTGTCATGTGCTTAGCTTCCTTGTTCCTGTCTTGCCCTTTCTTTCTGTCTCCTCGTTGCCTGCCTTCTTGCCTGTGTCTCACATAAGCTAATCTTGAGTTCAATAAACCTGCTCCAGTCTGAGATTGTGTCCTTCCCCTGCAGCCTGTACTTCGCGCCCCCTAACAAACTCCTTATTTATTTCCTAATATGACCATCAGCCTTGCAGATGGTGGAAAGACAGACATCACAAGGACGGAAATATTTACACAGGTTAAAAAAGAACATAATGACAAATGCATTTTCTTCAGTAAAGAGCTCTAGGCTGTTAGATATAATAAGTAATTGTAGTGATGTCATACTGTACCCGCCGTGCAAGATTTTGCTGCCTCCATTCTGAATAAATAGCTTGAAAACCCTCCAATTAGATAAGTGAAGATTATGATAAAGATAAGCCAGGGTCACTTGCTGTGGTCCATTTGCCTGTCTGTTTGCCGAGATTCTGCCTTCTGTTGTCTCATTCTTGCTCATGCTGTTCAGTTCTTAATTTAGCCTTCACTGAGCCCAGGCAGATTACAATGGCCTACAGTGGGCCAAGGTGTACTCTGGTGCTGTGCTCTACAAGCAGGTAGTGGAAGAGGGACAGGGGGGTAAATCAAGATACATCCCTGGGTTGATAGATGCTGAATGGAACCGATAGAGAACATGTAGCAAGGTCAGCATCCATTTGCCATGCCTTGAAGTCACAGATGGAAAACAGAAGGGTCAGCCTATGCTGTTAACACCTCTGTCTCACACTGGATACTTCATGGCGTCTGCCAGCATACATGAAAAAATGCACAGAAGCATGTAGACATGACATGCACAACAAACACATCACACATAAGGTGGCTTGGTTCCCTGTACTGATGCCATATATTTGAACCACTTACTTTTGTGTGAAAAACAAACTTCACAAAACATACATATATGGTGGAAAACATGATGTGCTCCATCCGCACTGATAATCAGTAATAAATATGCATCAATTTGGGCCAATCAAGGCATTTCTGAAAATGCTGCAACATACTGTGGATAAGCTCTACTTCCCCACGTTCTGTCAAAACACAATCGCCAAACAAAGAATCCAAATTAAACTGCTCGATTTGTTTATTTGTTTACTGAGTAATTATACCAGTAAGAGGAAAATGAAACAGTGAAAAAAACATGGTGAAAATTTAACAATTGCACCATCCATAAACAGCTCAAACTTACAGAACTACAATCAGTAACTATAATTCAGCAATTACCAATAATGTGTAGTCCATATCAATTGCATTCCCAGCCAATGTCCAGGCACCAGACATGAATGCATTCACATTTAAATTTGAAAGAAAAACTAAAGAAAACTTGGACAGTACATTCATTTGTATATACAGGCACATGCATCTAAACCATCCTATTTCAACAGCGCTTTCATTTTACGCAGACAAAGCTCTTCCCGTCTGCCTGACAGGAGTGGAGGTTTTGCACCAACAAAACAACGGATGGTCTAAAAGCTTCTATAAAACCCTGATCTGGCCTCTTTCGCTGCCCGCAGTCCTCCAGGATCCCAAACCTGCACGCCAATGACGGCGGCAATGTCATGCTGTCACCTGAGCTGAGCCGTTATTACACAGGCATTCTTAATAGCCCTATAGATTAAAGCCCAGAGGAACAAGACACCAACAGATTAAAAAAAGAAAGATAGGAAAGAGGATGATGAATGGCCTCAGATTGCCAGGCAATCATGCATAAATTACTAGGATGTGCTTAGGTATAATAACCAGCGCTGTTTAAAGTGATCGCTCACTCACGGGGCGCTGTTGTGTAAGGAAGAGTGGGTGTAGATGTAGGGGGAAAGAGATGGGTGGCGGGTAAAGAAAGGAGCAGGTCGCGGCTGTCCACTCAATCACGTCACCGTCAAGGGTATCGCCCTGACACTGTCTCCACTCTGTGCCCCGAGCATCCCCACAAATCTCCTGATAGACAGATGCAGCAGTCAAGCAGCACCCTCATCTCCGCAGCTGAGGCCCCCAAGGTTCCCTGGGCATGTCTCTGAGCCCCGGCAACGGCTGATTATTCAGGATCTAGGCTCAAACAAGAATCTGCCATGTGGATCTCAGAACAACATGTTCTGGTTGTGAATACATCATGAAGCTATGGGAACAGACTGTCTCCTGCTTCGTTCTCTCTGGATGTACTGCACTTTCAGTTGCTGAGCAGATTCAGCAGGAGCAGCATCAGGTAGGAGGATTGAAACCAAACTGTTGACTGTCTGGGTCCACATAGCACAGGCTTACATTGCAGAGAGCAGTATGTAGAAGTGTCACAGTAATATACAGTAAGATGCAGCTGCTTCACCATCCTCAGACCTTAGCCCTGTTAATAAAAGGCCAAAAAAACCTATTGTCATAATATTATAAAAAATACACCAGGTTTTTGGGTGATGAGCCTTTTAAGAAGACTGTGACCAAAATCTTCCACTTGTCGATGCTCCAGAAAAGGAATATGTTGACTGATAGGGAACTTATATTATCCAAACTAGGAAAACTAAACTCTAGAAAATAAACATGTGTGATGTTGTAAATGAGTAAAATTCAAGCACTTTCAAGGCACCTAAACGAAAAATGTCCAGACACTCGAAGGCTAAATTATTAAAACTACTACCATAAATGCCAGGAGACAACAAACAAACACGACAGGATCGTTTTTAATGTTAAAAGATTTTGTGTAGTGATTGTGTAGATGATGAAACACCAGATTATGTTGAAAATCAAGTATATTTGAATTCAAGCATATTCCTAACCTTGAAAACATATGCATAAGCATTTTTTTGTACTCTTTTTGTACAAACCCTGTCAGCAGTGGATGTTTTTCACGTACCTTTGAGATTTTTAGCTCTATCTATAGGCCTATTATATAGAGTGTGTTATTATTATTGTGAAATATGTCACAAAATCCTCATGTAGCTGATTTGTAGACTTTCCTTTTTTATTCCAGTGGCCAGCGATCAGTTAAAATACACATTTTTCACCAGAGCAAAGATCTAGCCTGCACTCATGGATGATTCTGGCATCATTCATCTCCTGAAGCGTAAGATGATCAACAGCACAGTCTCCGAAAAAAGACTTGAAGGATAACACGTGAAGGATCAATATTATTGTCGGCTTCTCTCCCCTTCCATAATGTGTACCCTGCCACATCAGCGCTACTGCCTGTGCCATCTGCAACAACTCTAACAGCCAGTGAGCTTGGCAGGAGTTCAGCCAAGTTGACTCTCCACTGCAGGGGGCCTCACAGGGACCATCTCTCAGACTGGTACAACACTTCTGGGCCGAGGCATTCGTTTCCCTTCACCACATCCTTCTTCATCAGCATCACTTGGTGTGCTCCTCACTTAAAGCATGATACCGCAGTCCCTGTTCTTTTTAAACCCTGTATCGCTCTCATTCCCTCTGATTGCTTATAGCCCAAGTGGTGTTGTAATGCTAGCGCAGCAGGGAGCTGGGAAGCAAAACAAACTTAGACCACTTAACTCAATAGTATTCACAATGGCAAATTAAGCAGAAATACAGAAGTGGTTGCCAACCATCCCACCCAATCAAGCACATGCATGCACACAAACACACGGGGAGAGCAGGGGAGTGTGTTTCTCCTCTGTGACTCATTATAGACCTGATAATAAGCATAGAATGTAGGTGAATGGGCAAAATTGTAAAATAATACAGTGGTTAATATTTATATGGCACTTTGTCTCCATCATATCCTATACTCCACATCGCAGTGAGGAAGGACAATTAATTGTGCCACTTTTCCTCCTATTAATCCACGAAGGAGCTATAGAGCATCCCTCCCTCTCTCTGTGTTTTTCTTTCTCTCTTTTATACCCAATGACCCTGAGTTCAAACTAGAAATACAGAGCTGGGTTTGTGTTTGTACAGATGAGGGCTCTCTCCAGCAGTAACTGAAGGAAATGAGAAGGCAGGGAATTGAAGTCTGTCAGCCCCTGTCTCTAAATAGCAGGTGGCAAAGAAACAGAGAGAACAACAGAGTATGTGGGAAAGAGACAGAGGGTCGTTAGGCCAGGACAGCCAGGGCCTCTGGGATGAGATGGGGACTCAAGAGTGCCCAAATAAAATCATACAGTCAACCCCTTCAAACACCCACATGCATGCACACACACAAATAGACACTCAAGCAGATAAGGAGAGCTCATCTGGCAGTGCCACACTTGGTGCACATGAGCTTAAACAGCAGCCTGAGGTTCATCTTAGCTTCGCTACATAGCTTAAGTCAGTTAGCCAAGGCTTACTCCTCTGGACCGAGCTCCAGGTGGATCACACCAAAGGCATACCGCTACACTACGGTGCACAGAATAGAAGCCATTAACCAAGAAGCCACTTGCCAACTCATGGATGGCTAAAGCGGCGTGGTATACTATCCAAGCTTGGCACCACAGACATGCAGTGCTGCCATCACTGCTCTCTGCAACATCACAAATACGATAGGCATGCACACAAAGCATGCAACATGAAGAGGCTTCTGACCCGAGAGGTTTGAGCTCGCCTCCAGGGTAGAAGCAGGCAGTATCTAACACTCTCATGTACTACTAGCAAGTACACACTCAGTGACCTGTAGAGACACACACAGGGGACAATCTGGATGTATGTCTGTTTTAAGAGGCAGTTCACTTCTGTACCATTAACCTTGGAGAAAGGAACTAATAAAAGTGTGCTTTTGTACCCGTTCCTTGTCTATATTTAATTTGTGCTTTAAATGCATTTCCCTAAAGTGCTGTGTCTGAGTAGACCTAAGAATAATGCAGGAATAATACAAGACCTCCAATGGTATTGTGTGTAACATTTGCAGGAGGCGCTGAGCAGAAAAAACAAGAAATGAAAATGCAAAGCAGGTTATAGCCTAAACAAAGAAATCATGCCTGCCAGCAAACAGTGATTTGGAAATCCGTCTCAAATAAAAATGCTATCGTCCATCGAACTGACCCTTCATACAGACATTTGTGCCTGAAAACTCAAATTTGCCACACATTTTTTCATTTAAAAAGGAATCAATGACGGTTTATTGTCTTTACTTGTTTTTAGCGTTGCCATTTTGGTCACAATTGTCTGTATGTAGGGTGAGATATCTGATACTGTATCTCAAGTGTCCTGCCCTCCACTAGCCAGTTTTACATGTGTTGCTTCTGTCCTCACATAGTGCTGGAAATAAACCAATAGACCGCACCTTGCACTTTGTGGATGGAACAATGGGAAGGGGGAAGGAAAGAAAAACAAAAGCGATTGATATAAATGATCTGCCGGCCGAGAGAGGCCCCAGGCAGGGGCGAGCGAAGGTTCGCTCGATACCAATTGATCGTGGGAGGCCCAGGCATTCGTCTTAATTCTGACTAATTAGGGCAGTGGCTGACGAGGAAGGGGTTAGATGGACAAGTTGTTGGTGTGTGTGTGTCTGTGCGTCAGTGGGACCTCCCAGATTACAAAATCATGCCCCCATGTCTACAAAGCGTGGAACAAGTGGAGGATTAAGGGAATCAGTTTAGGAAACAACAACCGTCACCACATTAGTGTTGCTGCCAAAATAATTCCCCTATCTTCAGTGGGTTGCCTGACAGGCAGGATGGGAGTAAATCCTCTCACTTTTTTCCTTTTTTTTTTTATCGTGTTTGTGTGAGAACTGCTGATTATCTTCCGCCAGCACAAGCCTGGCCTTTGGTAGCCAAGAGGCAGCAGAAGAGAGACGCTTTTCTTGCCTCACCCATTCCACAGATAGACATCAAAGCCTTTTAATTGGCAGGAAAGAAAAGTTAGGCTTGATCACCGGAACAATTGGGGAAAAAAGCATGATTTAGGTGCATGGTTCTCAGTGTGAAAAATGATGGGGTGTAAGCTCCTGGTGCGAGGGTGAAAGAGACAGGACTGTGGACACTTGAGGCAAATTTCTGCAGTGTGCAATCCTACAGTAGTAGATAGCAGTGGGAACCTGAGAACGGGAGCTGTGTGCAGGGAGGTGTTTCGGAGTTTAGAGGCAAAGCACTTTTTAAAAATCGCAGCTTTTGGGAGGAGACATTGAGCGGGCGCTGAGCTGCTGAGAGCCCGGCTTAGACTCAGATTTCTATCTGTCACTCCCTGAGGATGTTAGCAGCGTGAAGTGGAAGGTGGCAGGGAGGTATCATCATGAACGAGGGGCAGCAGCGGGGACAATTCTACCTGACTGGAGATCACAATCTGACAACAGAAACACACACACAGACATTCATGTGAGGGTACATAGACAAAAGTGACAGAATATCAGTGAGCCAAAGTGACAGACAGGCAGCGTATCTGTATCAGACAAGATCCCTTTGTTGAGGAGAGACAAAAAAGCTCAGACAGGCCGGGCTGACCTGTGCCCTTTGTCACTTACTCTCAAAGGCCAGGAGAGACTGACAGATATACTTGAATATCAGCTACTCTCTCTTGTTCTTTGACACATAAACTTCCCTGCCCTTTCCACCTACGGCACCCTGTTCCCTGCCAGTTATTCATATCCCGGCTCGCCTCGCTTGCGCCACCAGGCCCCGTGGGCAGTGCTCTATCGGGAGTTTACGAACAGTAGCACACAAACTAACGGTAGGTGTCTGGATATCCTCAAACAGACTTTAAATACCTCATCGGCTCCAGACGTGTTATTCTACTCACATCAAATTAACCAATAAGGGTGGACATGTCCCCTGGATTCTCTGCTCGTCAGATCAAGTGTGATGTCCTAATGACTGCCTGGCCGTCGATACCAGTCCACATGGGCCCTGAGGTGGACAATTAGGGAGAGAAGGAGATATTTTCCTTGATAAATGTTGTCACTGCTGGTATTGGTCCTAATAAGCTGTAATTTGCTGTTGTAGACTCTGATGACACACGCTGTAACAGCACAACTCTAGACAGATGGGTGAGCCCTACAAGGCTTTACATTAAAGTGACACAAATGCTTTCATTAACACAGAAACCCTACTGAGCCACAAATATGTGTGTGGTTTATGAGATCAGGCCTGTGTGACATACAGTCAGTGATTCCGAACCAGGGGTACTTTACCTGTTTAGAAGTTACCAGGGGTTACTGGAAAAGCTAAAAGTAGTCCAAATGGCAGGAGTACAAAACCAAACTTGTCCAAAATTACTAAAAAATACCAGTGAACAATACATATAGGCATCCCTTCTATCTAAAGGTTATGATAATGGGGTACTTAGGCCCATCTGATGTGGCTGTGGGGGTACGGTTGGGAACCACTGACATACAGCACTGAACATTCACCAAATGGGCAGTAGTGTGCTCTGGAGAGGAGAGGGAGGCCATTGTCATTATCCAGTCTAACCAGGAGTTTTGTTGTGATGTGGTGAATTAGCAGCAGCATTTCTGATAAAACATTTTATGAAATTGGTGGTGGTGGTAAAGAATTTGTAGTTCTTTAAAGAACTCACAGAAACTCTTAGCACAGTGTGATAAAAAGTTTAATTTTGTTAGGTAGGCTAAAAGTTAGAAAGATTCTCGGTTGACTTTTTCTGCCCTGAATTAGGTTTACCGGGTAGAGCTTCCTATCAGGATGAATACCAAAAAGAAAATTGTTACTTTAAGATATTAGGGTTATCGGTGGGTCAGTTTAGGTATGTTATAACCTGCTGAGATTTTTTATTGTGTGGGCTCTGCCTGATAAGTGTACATCCGACACAAAAAAGTCCTTCGAGCCTCAGCCTGTGATAGTGGTTTAGAATCTTATTTTAGAATTTAATTAATTTTATGTGGCAAAGGGTGGTGATTGGTAATATTTGCAAACTTTGTTCTGATTTGACCATAATAATGCCAAGATTGATTGAATCTAAGTTCACTCTTGCAATCACAAACTCCAAATTCTTGAAGCGACTGGTTATGTTTTGATTTATGTTTTGATTAATCAATGATTCATTTAGTCTGTTGTAGGATATGAAAATAATGACATGTGCCCATCCCAGCTTATCAACACTGAAAACAGCACAAAAACCCAAAGACATTCAATGTACAATGACATGACAGTGACTGACGACTACTACTACCAACTGCTCGTTTCAGCGCTACTTGATGGCTACTGATGGTCTGAGAAAAAAAATCTTTTGATGGATTTTCTCTTCAGCATGCATGAGTGCATGTTAAGCACTCTCCCCTCAGAACAAAAAAAGCTCTCCTTATTGGCTCTGAGCAGAGGGACCAGGTGAAGAATGCAAGGCCAGAGAGACGGATCATCATAAAGAGGCTGTGAGAACACAGGTGGCGTGAGACTGCGCCACGCTGTCTGATGTGTGGGTGAGTGACGGCCACCAGTGGAGCAGGGTTGACTCAGCCCATCAGCAGACGCGACACCAGCGCCAGTCTGCAGCACCAACCGACATTCAGCACGAACAACTGAGCATAAGCCTCCCCGGGCTGCTCTCCCTCCCCTCTCTCTCCAAACTTTTACTTTCCCCTCTGCGTCACCATGAGCAGTGCCAGAACAATGATGAGAGGATGTGTACTGTTGTCAGCGCGGCAACGTGGTGTCACCAAAAACTGTCATGCGCTGATTCACTGGAGTCAATATTTACCCTGATTTGAGTAGCCTTGTTAGGCAGTCATGTGAAAGCAATTCATCTGATAACAAACTTATTCAAGCTTGGTATAGGCGGAGAGGAAATCCATGGAAACTGCTCGGATTGGCAGTGCATTTTGGGAAATATTGGAGCATGTATTGAAACACCTATAGTACATCATAGTATGTTAAATATCACCCTGACACTGTTTTGTAATGGGGGGGGGGGGGTGCATTTAGGCATCAACAGCAAAAGAACAATTCAGTTTAAAATGAGATGCCGATGTGTAACAGTGGCTAAAAAGCGATGACTGTGGGGGCTGTTCTCCTTTCAATAGGCTGACGCAACTCAGTCAGCATTTCATGCATTCATTTACAGAGAAAGTAAGGAATAAAAGTAGCCTAAGTACAGCTAAATCTACAGTATCCAATTCCTTTTCATATCATCTCTTGGAGAAACCCCCCCAAAAGCCATCCTTTGTGCCCCTTACCAAGCCAGGTCTTCAATTTAATTCCCCCATCTGTGGCCAGCTTGAAATATTATCCAAGAAATGAGATCCGTGACCCTGAATACAGAGTGTGAAGCAGCACCGGGAGCAGGATGGAGACATGGCCTGATTCTGTGGCTAAGAGGCATGCCTTAGTGGAGGTAGGAGGCCTGGATCACCTCCCCAAGTGGCATGGCTAAATATTTGCCCTCCTCCACTTGGCTGTCTAGACACATCCACTCTGCCCCCTTCCCATCACTCCTCTGTTCTGCTCAGAAGCGGCGAGAGCTGGCACGGTCAGCCAGGCAGGCCGCCAAACCCGCGACAAAAAGTTTCTCCTCACTGCCAGAGGTCACGGAAGTTCAACAACCTGGAAAGAATGGGCTTTGCATTTTTAAAACCTCTGGGCCAACATTTGGGGAGTCACACGCACACCAAGCGAGGGACGGGCGGGAAAAAAAAAACCCGCTGTCAAATGGTCTTTGTGCTTCCCAATGATTTGGAGAAAGGAACCCTCAGAACTCGACGAGCGGTCTCTGCAGACTTCTCTGGGTTAGTGTTCCATATTCATTACCTTTTTTCCACACTCACATGGCGGGATTTTAATTGCCTACAATTCAGACTAAAAAGCTAGATGAGCGGAGCGAAAGCACCATGCCTCCTGAGAGGGAGATGTGGGAAGTCCACCACCAGCACACTCAACCTGGTAACTACTAATAAGAGCCCTCATTACGCATAACCAGATTATTCCCTTGGCTATCAGCTCAAGTTAGTTTTTCTCCTACAAAGTGGCACAGAGTCCCTGGGCTCCAAACTGATTAACCAGCATCACTGCTATGTAGCCACTGAAGTTCAACTCCAAGAAGACCATTAAACAAATCAAACAAAACATCTTTAATTTAATGACTGGGATCCTCTTAATCCATCAGATGTGTTCGAGTCAGACTTGAGTCACGAATCTGGGAACTTCAGATTGCACAAGACAAAATCAGCAAGAAGCAACAATTTGGCTTTGACTTCAACACCACTGACTCATATCTTCACTTTATTGAAATGGCTAGGCGCCAGCTCTTAACCAAAAGTAGTGGAAAGTAACTTAATACATTTACTGCAGTGTTTTGAAGTACAAAAGAGTATCCCCAATTTATTCTACATACTTCTATTCCATTACATTTCAGATAGAAATATTGCACTTTTTACTCGACTACATGTATTCTCTTAAATACAAGAAGACCAATACACGCAAGAATGTGAGAGTAAAAACACAAAAACACTGCCGTGAAGTGGTTACAGCCAGAATTACTGCAGAGATATAGACACAGCAGCTGTGAATGGAATAAATGCAATTAATGCAAATCTAAACTTCTCACATGGTTTCATTTAAATAATTAATCAAAGCCCACAGAGGTAAAATTATCCAGTATTTCACAAAAAAGTAAAGGTTAGAAAAAAAATGAAGCTTTGTGTTGCAGCACTTTGTTTTTTCTTCTTTCCTACCGCATTAATAATTATCTCTCAATTTTATTTCGTGACCTTAAACCCCTCAGTTGGGAACCACTGGACTTAACCACCCAGCTGTATATAAAGTATTTAAAACTATCTTCACCTTGACCAGCTACAACAGTTGACTAACCCCCGCCAGAAAGCAAATAAGTATATTTCCCCAAGTGGTCGAACTGTTGCTTTAAGCTATATGGGCTTAGTTATGATACTACAGAGATCAAATGGCTTTCAGCTAAAATCTACGATAATGGTAAAACTCTTTGACTGTCTCTCTCCATCCTCTTCTCTCTATTAACGACAGAAGGAGGGAGTTTGTGTCTCTGTATAAGTGTGTGTGGGAGGGGGGCAAAAGAAGAGTATATGTATGTGTGTGTGTGTGAGAGAGAGTGAGTTGTAAGAAGGGAAAGTGACTAAAAGTAGAAGAACAGGAGTACAATATAAAATGTAACATCACAGATTAATATTATTAGAATAATTATGTGTTGTTGTTGTAATTACTGTTGCCCCTCGTCTGGTGTCCACCCACCCGTCACGTCTCACAGGTTAGATCACTGACGTCATCTACTGTACACTTTGAAATTTTGACTTTAATGATACAATCAATTCTATGAAATTAAATATCACATGCTGTAACACTGCCCTTAATTTGATTTCATTTAAAATGACTTAACTGAGATATGTGTATAATGTGAATCCAGGTCTCACATACCAACCAAGTCAAGCAAATCTGCCTCAAGAGTATTTACAATTTAGACAGAGCATATTATTCAGCAGAATTACCAGCATTTTAGGATTTCAGCATTGCTACACGTCGAGCTACCGTGCGATGAGGAAGCAAACTGCTAGAGAAGATGAGGAAACATGCCTGTTACATATGCTGTTTTCCATTGCTCTGCTCTGCCTGGTTGTTCTGGGCTCTGGTTATATTCTGTCACATTAACGTTGGAATAGAGGAGATGTTGACAGAGAAAGGGGACATTGCATGAGACTGTAGGGTTTTTCTAAGGCTGGTGGCATTGGGACATGACGACAAGCGTGTATCTGTGCTTGTGTGTGTGTGTGTGTGTGTGTGTGTGTGTGTGTGTGTGTGTGTAGGGTTGCCTGTGGAGCAGAGCATGTGGATGGCCACCCACTCAGCGGCCTCGCGGCCCTCGTCATTTCGCATCAATCCACAGCCCCTCAATATAAATAGGACAGGCGTCCTAAAGCTATGCAGAACTAAGAGAAGCAACGGCATTATGCATCGACCCTGGACCCCTCAGCATGAAATATGACCATGACAGCCTGTTGTAATGGCAGTTTCACTCTAACTTGCACACCACTCTGTTAACAGGGCACTATTTTGGCAGTTAGTAGACATAAAAATAATGTACCACTCGGTACTACTGCCTATAATAATACAAGAAGTGAGCGTCAACAGACATCAAGTAACTAAGAAAACCTACTTCCTTTTTTATATTTGAAACAAATAATAGTGTTTTTCCAAGATTTTACTGCTCTTTTTTTTGGTTGTCGGAGCTGTCGCATACTGTACACAATGAGCTAACTTCTTCACAGCACTGAGTTGCACCTTCATTTTCATTGTGGGACATTCATGTCCATCAGCACCTCAAATCAAGCGACACACCCGGTGGAAAGAAATGCCAGTTCTACTTTTTTTGAAGGTGGAACTCAATTCATGGAAAGAATGAAACCATAATATGCAGCTGGGACACAGAGACTGTGTGTTTTGGTCCAATTTGCAAAACACTATTAGTGGTTGTGAGCATGGTGCACCACCGTCTCAGTGTGCTTTCACAATTGTTTAAGGATGAAAGAAAGTTGGAATTGTGTCTGTAGAAAGTACAAAGTGAACTAAATATGTGAGCAAATGTATCTGGGCTGTAAGGAATTGAAGGTGGTGCACTAAAATAGAGAGTACAGTTCCACACGGTAGCTTCCCTGTGGCGTCACAGAAGCTTCACACTTCATTACTGCAAGGCCAGCGACGTGTGAAACCATTATGTCGGAGCAGTGGGAAGGGGAGTGTGTGTGTGTGTGTGTGTAGGGGGTGTGGGGGGTAACTAATAAAACCCTTTGCTCAAAGTGTTTTCTGGAAGCAGGATCAAGCCATTCAGACGGAAACATTGTTTAATATATTCAAACAGCTGGGAGGTGTTGTCTGTTGTCCCAGTGTCAAATGAAAGAGGACGAACAAACAGCTGGCAGGGCATTTTCTTGCTCCACGGCTCTGCTTACAACTATACTTTAGCAAACGGAGTCTGATGCACATGCATGGAGCAATTTGCAATAAATCACACACTAAATAAGCTCTAAACTACTGTCATGCAACTAAATCCAAGACTCAGCTGCATCCTGTCTCTACCCTAAGACAGGAGTAAACAAATCTGTGTCCTCTACCTCCACCCAGAGGCCAAAGGCAGAATGTCACACGTGTTTATGCTATTCTTGACAGCACCACATCTGTGCCTCCATTTGCATGGGCAAAGAACCCAGCAATGCAAAGATGGAAAATATGTGCTAAAAATAAATGTAACCTTAAGTGATCATACTTATGTCTCACTCAACCTCAGTGCCAATGATGCATTGCAACAACCTTCTCCAAGATTTACAATCATATAAATTAATCAAAGAAGTCTTCCTCTTACTTAGATGGTGGAAACAAATAGTTTTCCCAGTATTTTGATATGTTGTGATAATGATTATGTTCTGCCAAAGGCTGTTTGACTGCCAGGCCAGCTGCCCACTGAATTTAAAAAGAATAGCTGATTATGTGGAAATCAGCATTTCAATTAGACCAGGACTGGCACGCGTGCAGTGTTCAAAGTCCACGAGTGAGTGGACAAGTGCTTCTGTAAACTGTGGGACAATCAAACATTAATTTTCAATCAAGAACTTTGGGATTCGTGGCAGTATCCCAGGGCACTATTGTATGTGACTGCCAACGCTGAGCATTTAGCACTGATTGAAATTTTGGCTGCTGAAATTAATTCAACATGCCAGTCTAGCAGCATGACAAAGTTATCACAGCCATTTTCATTCAAATGGACAGTTGACAAGGCCTGTGTTCATGGACTACAAGCTGTAATTTAGCTTTAATTGAGGGGGTGGGGGTAGAGGCACCATTACTTATTGTGGAACAGGCAGACATCAGAGAGGGGCAGTAGGAAGATGTGGGCATATGTGGTGATTTTGTAAGAGGGAGAGGTGATCGTAGAGGAGGGAGATGGAAATAGCTGCCTGTAAGGACATCACAGTGGAGACATGTGATGGTGGGGCGGTTAACCATGCTAAATTAGTTTTGCCTAGGTCAAGGGAAAACATTAGACACGAGGTAGATGGCCAGGGGCATTTGGAAGATGACATCACAGTTTGTTTTCTACAAATACAATAGCTCCAAATTCCAGTTCGTCTTTGTTAATCGATAACAGTCATTTTTAATGTTCTTTGACAGGGAATATAGGCTATGAAGCTGTATAAAACTGCAACAGGGGAAATTTAACTCATTCTGAGGGACTATAGTCTCAATGAGAACTGATTCAGAAATACACTTTGGTAAACATGCCTTGTTTTGAGTGAGTTACTTTTGGCCTTTTTACGAGAAAAATTAAATGCATAATGCATATACTGATGTAATGGTTGCAGAGATCAGTGTTTCTATAATGCCAACATTTAAGAAAAACCGTGAATAGTTTGCTAAACTGGGCCAGAAAACATGGCTTGCAGAGCAGCTAGAGATGAATGGGACTGTTTAGCTTCCCTTCCACTTTCTTTTGTGATGACTACAAATATGTCGTTAATCCATCGGCTGTTCAATTAGCATATTAGGTTATTGTAGAACGACTGCCAACATGACTCAGTTACCTGGGCGGTTCACCTTGGCGAAAGTGCCGAAAGAGCAAACGGTTTCCTTCGCCTTTAACACAGGCAATGACAAAGGCCAGCCGAGCGCCGCGGAAGGACCCCAAAGGGCCAAGATGGCTGCGCCCGCGTCGGACGCCGGCGAGTTTGAAAGCTGGCTAAATGATCGCCTGGACTCTTTGGAAGTGGATCGTGAGGTGTATGCGCTGTACATTTTAGGCGTCCTTCAGGAAGAGGAGAGCGACGAGGAGAAAGAAGACGCACTCAGAGGAATTTTATCCGCATTTCTGGTGAATATCCGAATCCCGCCCCCCCCCGGTGTTCTCGCATGTGTTGCCGTGTGCCTCGCGTGCCGGCCGGTACCAAGTGACGGCGCCGATGTCAGCTGGCATCTATGGACCAAAATATCGACGTTAGACGGGGCAGTGTGTTTCCTAAACTGAGACCCAGACACCGCCGACAGTTCCACGAGCGGTTCTCTCTCTCGCCAGATCCCAGTCAAAACATGTGGAACTTGTAGTTAAGTGAGGTGTTGCATTGGCGTTTTGACATTCGGCTAAGAAAATGAACACCCAAGGTACACGGCTGTATTTGGTAACGTTACAGATACACGCTGGCAATTGGTTTACCATTTGCACACGTGTAGTTATACTGAAATATCTTCCCTTTTTTTATAGGTTAACTTGGGATGAGCTGTGGCTGCATACCAGCTGTTAGTCTGTTATTAGCTTACTAGCTGTTGATATGAAACTTGGCAGTCATGCTAACTGTTGTCTCTGTATCAGTCTCTGGTAGATCCCAGTATCCCTGTATGCGTTGTGTACTGGCCCTGTAGGGGCTCCTCCCTGTCTCATCTCATACTGACGGGCTTTGTTGATGCAGGGACGTCAACTGCTGAATATATCAAGTGAGCTGTGCCTTGTCCTTTGTGTGCAGGATGAGGACACCGTGGAAGATGTCTGCAAACAGATCATCAAGCAGTGGACAGAGTGTCGCAGCCGGTCAGCTGCCAAAAGAGATGCTGATGATGGTATTTGTGCAACTTTCACTCGTCCACACTTCCAATCTCATTGAAATATCAGTTGGTTTTTTTTTTTTTTTTGCTCAAGAGACCTTGTCAGTAAGAATACAATTTCAGCTGTTCTTCGGGAACCGGATCTCAAGGTTGGCAAATCTTGCAGAACATCCACATACAGTACTGTCCAGTGATAGTGCCACCTAAAGGAATCTTGCAACAACGCAGTCCAAACGTGCTAAAACAATTATCTAGTCATAAGAATTTATATAAGCATTTCAAAAGGCAGCAGCCCAAAGTCAAGCCAGCAGGCTCATCAACTCATTTAAATCTTGACTAAACAGCAAAGACAGCTTGCTACTGAGTCTGTCCTCAACACCAGTGCACGTACAGGGGGATTAGCTCTTTACATTTGAAATCGTTTGCTGACACTTTTGTCTCGGGGCGAGATTAACATTTCCTGAAAGCTTTTGGGGTCTGAGGAAGTGTTTAAGCCCAAAAGTTATTTCCAGAGTTTGTCAGTGTTATTACTGGGATGAGATTGTTTACCGTGTACATAACCATAAGGACGTGTATGCTGCCTGGAGCCTCGAGCTCAGATGGGTGCCCTCGTGGCTCATTCTGTTAATGTACCTTTTGTACTGACTGAAAAGCAGGTACTTTTATTGCAAGTAAAGGTGCTAAATGTTACTGTAGTGAATTTACAGTTTGGCTGTGTTCTGCCATTCCTTTTCTGTAGCTGAGGTCCAGGCCATCGCCAGTATGATCGAAAAACAAGCTCAGATTGTGGTGAAACACAAGGAGGTGTCGGAGGAGTCGAAGAAAAGGAAAGAAGCCCTCCTTGCTCAATACGCTAATATAACGGACGAAGAGGAATATCCTTGATTTTTCTAATTGTGATGACAGTAATGCTAGAATGGCCCATATGTTTCACTTCAGTTACCAACGTTTCTTTGACGGCCATTAACATATTCATAAGAGAGCAATTATTTTATGTTGTCTCATCCAGTGAATGTTTCCTTCAGTCATGATCATAAGATGTCAGATGTCTTTCCTTGACAAGAGCACTGAAGCTGAAGAGGAGGAACCAACAAGTGGAAATACCTTCACTGGAAATGATAAATGTATCCTTTCTAAAGCCGTTTATGATCAGAGGGTATTTGAAATCACATGGAATTCAGTATGAATATAATGCAATAGCTGCATAACCCTCTCTACACAATACTGTTCCTATCATATACACCTCCATAGCGGTAAATATGTAGTGAAGATAAATTAGCAGAGTACTTTTGCTTTCATCCCGCTGTCCTTTACTGAAAGTGTCAGCGCTGTTTAAGAACACCAACGTGGAAGAGGTGCTGAACAGACAAAAGCAAAAGCGGGACCAGGCTCGCGAAGATGCTCAGAAGAAGAAGGAAGGGGACAAGATGCAGCGGGAGAAGGATAAACTCGCCAAACAAGACAGAAAAGACAAGGAGAAGAAGCGTACACAGAAAGGTGAACGCAAAAGATAAAACCAAGAGACACGACACTTTGTATGTGAAAAGGGTTTTGTTACCAGACAAAAATGCCTCTTTAGCTAAACCTCATTGGCTCACGTCTTCATCCGACCCTCCTCGTTAGTTACTTTCTGCAACTCGTCACATGTGTAAAGAACAATGTATTGGGTGCAAGTCCAAAATCAAGATTTTTTTCTCTGAGACAAGCAGATACGGAAAGATGTTGTCCAGGAATAAAGCTGTAAATCTTTATATAATGATTGTGATCGAGTCCCTCTTATGTCATTAAGTCTCTGCCAATACGTAGTTTCAGCGAAACAGGCTTTGACAGTTACCCCTGACGTGATATACACCTGAAACACAAATTGGACCGATCGTGGAATTTTGTCTGAGAATAATTACAAAGGAGAGATTGCTAATTTATTCCTCATAACATAATTTGAAGTTTATATTTTCAATTAACAAAACATTTTCAGCAATTTGAATTGCTTTATTTTTAAATTTTCCATTTACAGAACAAGTAACAAGAAAAAAAAAACCCAACAAGAACAGGATACAAGCTTTGGTCCCTAGTTGACAAACTGTCACACTGATCAAAGATAATACTGCATCCAGAGAATTATTTTTTTTAACATAGCTATGTTACATTTCACTGATGGAATGATATTTTTTTAATATATGTTTCAAATGGAAAATGTGATTGATACATTTAAATTTAAAACCGTGAACCTCTTTCATTAGTTTTAGTTAAGTTCAAACTTCACCAAATTTCAGATAGATAAAACCTTTTTTCTCATTACAGCATGTTAAGGTTACATAAACTGAAGCTGTAGAAATTAAGTGGAACATTTTTGAATATTTAGCATGTTCATTTTAAACTACAGCCTGTATGATTTAATTATTGCTTGGGAATACCCAGAACAGAGGTTCCATTACATTCCAATAAATAAGTAAAAGAATGAAAAATTCACTGAAATCTTTCACATAAATAGTGCCTTTAAATACAACGGTGATGAAGCAAGATTCACAGTAATTTGGAACTGACACTAATTAAATGAAATGAAGGTAAGATGCTGCAGGATAATTACAAGTAACACAAGTTACTCCTGGGAGCCAAAAATTGCAGCCATCACAAATCTTCAAACTGCTCAGCTCATATAGTGCAGTGATTTCGGTGTTGCAGGTAAAATGTCACTATAGACTTGCAAGTAACAATTTTTTACGTCAACCAATTTCCTCTGGGAAATTTATAGTCTTGGCATTCTGGAGTGGTTTTAATTTAATCAAGATCTTTAACTTGGGCTTGTTGCCGGCTAAATCATAACTTGAAAGAGTATCCCTCAAATGGAGAGAAGCGCCTCTCTCTCTGTGTGGCCTCCCTGTTAACATGGTGGTCCTGCCTGCTGACAGGTTTCGGGAGTGTCATCTGGAGAGCACACCACAGGGCGGTGCGGAGCTTCCTCGTGGTAGCAGCTAGGTCCTTCAGTGCAATGACCAACAACAGGGTATCTATGAAACAGAAGAGAATTAGGACCGAAAGCATTTGAGCGAGAGGAACATGTGCTTACCACTGCGCTATAAGTTACCTCTGTCCTCTGTGAATTGATCTCTCTGCCGCTGGTGTTTGGACATGCTGGCAATCTCCTCCTTGCGTCTTGCCTGGGTGATGCAAATAGCCATATGATGCCTGTTCAGCGCCGTGTGGATGTTCATATGGAGGGAAATGTTGTGCAGACACTCAATTCTGTCCAGAAGGCTTGCCACCTGTAACATACAAACATAGCCAACCCTTAAATTCCCCTGTCAGTCTTAGAAATGGATTTCTTAATGTGACATTCTACATAATTTATTCAAGATTCACTAAATATTAAAAAACAAGGGTGATACAGTGTATAACGTGAAAAATAATGTGAAATCTTTATTTTAAAAAAATAATTTAACTTTTAACAGAACAAAATTTACAACCAAAAACATGAAGCGGGTTCATGTTTATTTGCATGCCAATTTGTGGTATTTTTGGACTTTGAAAATGTGGAGAAAACACTGCGAGGACACTCCACACAAAATCAACCATGTCCAAAATTTTAACCCTGGACCTTCTTGGTGTGCTTATTAAAATGAGCCAAACATAACTGTAAAAGACATTCCAAAACAGTTTGCCATGTTGAGGTATTAGATGCTGCACATTGTATGTAAATGGGGTTTCTATTCAGGGTCCAAGCTAAGAACAACAAACCTCCAGGAGACTGCGTTGAAGGGAAGTAGTTTTCTCTTGATAGAACTCATCGGTGTGCAAAATAAAGCCACAAATAGCATAATATGGCTGCTGTTACAAAATTCACCTGGAGATGGCAGTATGGAAGCAATTAATTCAAGGGTCTCACCTTTGCTTGTTCTCTCATCTGATTAACAATGAGGTGGTCGACTCTGGTGGGGTTTGGTGGGGTTTTGGGTAAGTTAGTGTTGGTCACCGCTGCAGTCCTCTTTCCAACAAATGTCTTGGCAAGGATGACCTCTGTCTAAAATGGAAAACAAGGGAGAACATGTCAACAAAAGGAAAAATATATGTTGTAATGTACAGTACTCATCTGGACATAAATGTGATGATAGAACATTTATATCTCTTGGCAGACACAGTGATCAGTGATAGTCTTTTCACATTTACTGACTAATGGCAATCAGTTACACAGTAATGTTACCCATTTTGTGTGTGTGTGAAAGGGGGAAGGAACCACAAATCAGCAAATATTCAGGCACATGAAAAACTAAAAATACATTTTCCACTGATCCAAAATGTACCTGGTCCCAAGCTGATATTAATGTTTCCTTCCGCCATAGGGAAACTGTACAGTGGACACGGGCAACACAAAGTAACAGACCAAAAGCTGGTAGCTCCATATTAAGAAAATATTCAAGAGTGTGATGTTTTGATAACATATGAAAAGCCAATATTGTTCAATTAAAAAAAATCTTCATTGGCTATGATACCAATCTTGAAAACAACCCCCCCCAACTATACACACACAAATTTCAAAAGCATACCCTCTTTCTCTCCTTCTCCAAACACCTCCATTGCTCATATGACTGTTCCAGGTAGAAGTAAAGCTGGATAACAGGTCCTCCTTGATTCATCGCCATTGAAGTTGTCATGGCTTGGGCCATGCCATGATAAGTGATCTCTCCTCTACTGGTCACGTCACTGACATAGGAGTTGAAAGCTGCACACTCATTGGCTGACGTCATATCACCCACATCCATGCAAGGAACTCCACTTCCAAAGGGCAGTGTGGATCTGGAGCTGATGGAGTGCCTTTTGGGATCATTCTTGGGATACATGATAGGCATGAGCTGCTGAGTATTCCCTGCACCGACCATGGTGGTGTCTCCATCAATTCTCTGAGATGACATGCTCCCCAGGTGGCCAAAATATGGGTTTTGTGAGAAGGCCTGTTTCTTATCTCCCCCTCTCATGTTAGTGTTGGTTAGAGGTCTTGTAGAGAATCCTTCTCCCAGAAATCCAGACGTATGCATCCTCATATATTCCTTCTGCAGCTTTGGCTTGATCTTGTTCTGTATCTGGCCCTGCTGGATGTGATGCTTTGAAAACTGGTTCATGCTCATGTTAATGGGTAGTGAAGTGTTCTCTCTGTGCATGGTCGTCTTGCTTTGGTATTGGTTTGGGAGGTTTAAAGATGTAGAGAATGGCTTTGGTTGCAGAAAGTACTCTGTGTTTTGAGGGCCGAAACCAGGTAAATCTTGAAAGGCATCACGCTTAGATGTTTGTTTCCTCACTCCTCCGCTTCGTTCCATCTGCACTGTCCCAAATTCTCCCACCAACTGTTTTTGGGTCCACATTGTAGGTGCACTGTGTGTTGACATTGAAGGACTGGTGATTTTCCATTGTTCAACCATGCTGTCTTCTTGGTGCATGCCCACTGTCTGCCTGTGCATGTTTGGAAAGTCTCCACGATATAAGCCATCATGCTCACCATCTATGAATGGCTGAAAACTGTTGACCAATTGGTTACTGTCTTGTGACACATTCTGCTCATTACTGATGGGCTTTGCACCGCTCTGCGTGTAGTGGTCTTCATAATAAGGATGAAAACATGGGCTGTTCATTTCGCTTTGAGGTCTAAAGACATCGCTGAGGTAAGGGAAATTATTCACAGACTGACTATCCCCTCTGGGTATATCAGTTGACGTGTTGTCATATTTGCTTTGTTGTAGCTGTGACAGGTAGGTGTTTCCTTTGTTGGGTATTGGTAGACCTGGTGGCAGTTTCTGAGGACGGAAGGTGTAGCTGTCCCTGTCTCCGTTAGTCAAATTAAAAAGCCATTCTTGACTGGTGGCTAGGCCATTGGACTGTTGATAAAACTCTTCAGCATCTTGGGCCACTGACTGTCCCTGTGCTTTACCTAAAGCCTCACCGGATACATAGTTTGGAGGAGAGGTAGGGTTATGTTGCATTTTAGCCTCCGATTGGAAATACTGTAGCAGTTCTTCTTTCAATGTCTTCGGAGACCAGACTGGATTACATGTAGGTAGGCTCCTAAAAGAAGAATAGAGGACTTCCTTTAATATTAGTGTCTATAAAACAAATACAACATATGAAATATGCATATACACATTTAATAATATCATATTTTTGGTTGTTCAACTGTGTGGTGTCACAGCCATAAATCATACAATAATACATAGTGATTAAGCTTAAAGCGATTAACTGCTAATATGGATCAGAAAACTTGGGACACAATAATTTGTATACAAAAGCTGTTTAAATAATTCACTTACAGTAATCAAGTAGTTCATTTTAGTGTTCCATTTTGGGTCTTTTCATACGTCACAAGACATGGGAAACTATGGTAATTCTATTTTTTTTATTTTGACTTTACTCCCATGATACTTTGCCTCGTGGTAACCCGTCTGCTTCCAGCTGGCTACCTGAGGCAGGTGCTGCGTGCACATTGAAATCAGGACGGGAAAGAGAAAGCAATTTTCTCTCAATGAAAAACATAGTCCCCACAAGGCTTATCACAAACTGCCAAAAGAGCTGAGATGCAGAAGCAAAATTTGTTGCTGCACAGGCTACCATAAGTACTAAGCTAAGTACAGTAATTTAAGTTGTGCACCAATTTGAAGTGTTTGAAACACTAAAAATTAAGTAAATAGCGAAGCTGTCTGTTTCATTACTGTATATTCATGTAATTAATATATAATGTAATTTCAAGGGTAATTTGCACGAGAAATAAAGAAAAAGAAAAACATTAGTTATAATAATCATTGGCTTATAGTGATCAATTTGACCCAGACAGACATGATCACTACGATAGGTTTCCACTGTATATACCAAACCCTGCAATGTTCAATACTTAAACCTTGACATACCATTCACTGTAGTAGCGGTCTTGTGAATCTGCTTCATCCAAAATATTTGACACTAGACCGCGTAGATCAGTCTCCACATCACAATCAGGATTATCAGTGGGTTTCCTTCAAGGAAAATAAAATAAATCTGGAGACTTGCACCCAGTACATTTGACTACCTCTGAATAACAGAATAAAATCCCAAAACTATTTTGATACGACAGAATAGTGGTGTGGTTGCCCAACACTACTGAACTATATTTGGGATGGTGGACAGATGAATAATCATACACTTGAAGATAATTCAAAGGGAATACCTGCTTTTAATGCTGCTCTGGGCAAAATTGACAAGGTTATATGGATCATCGTCAGCATTGAGAGACCAGGGCACGTAGGATGCTGTGTCCTGCTCCTGCAGTGAGACACTGGGGAGGGAAACGAAGGGCAATGCCATGCTACCATTGGCTCCACCACCTATATTTACACTGCCCTGAAAAAAGACAAGCGAAAGTTAATCAATCTGAAGCACACCTGAAAAAAAAACTTCACTACTGCATTTTTTATCCTCACATACAGCAGATCAATGCAAATCACAAGACTTATTGAAACAATTGCTGTAGGTGCCACAGAAGATGCCAACTATTTAGAAATACTGCAATTAAAGCTGAAATTATTAGTTCATTAATAAATGACTCGACTGATAGGTAATGAATTTGCAAAACTATTTTGATAACAAAACAATGAATGCCAGACATGCAAACTGGTATGGAGTGAAAATGGTGAGAAAGATGTGTTAATAGGAAAAACAGAGACCCCTGGAGTCCTGGGGAAAAGACTACAAAGATAAGATACTAAATTTCTGATGGCTGCCGGTCAGAAGATATTTTTAAAACTAACAAAAAGAAATCCTTAAAACTCAGTTTTGTCAAGAGCTAGCTTTTTTTATCATCCGCTGCGAGAGATTGCGACTTAAATCCAGGTTACTGCCACTGTTCTCCATAAATGAGCCGGTCTAATATCCTAAGCCAACATCAGCCAGCAGTTTTCTAGCTATCAAGTTACCATATTGGTAACATTACTGTATCTAACAGGGTAGTTAACACTGTTAGCTAGCTTGCTAACAATTCTGGTTTCCTCCAATTTGATCTTTTACCCCACCCAGGCTTTCTTTTTCGGCCGTCATATTTTTTTTTGGGGGGGGGGGGTGTTATTTGTAAAATTTGACTTTCACGGGTCATAATCGAAAAGAATCGACAATAACGTAACGGATAAATCAAAACTTACCTGACGCTGGAACGTGGGGAAGCATGAGTTTGCACTTGCGCGGTGACGCTGGTGAAACGCCATTCTGACCTCCCTTGATGTTGGACTCCTTATTTCATTGCTGGTCTAGCAAAACACAAAGGCACCCGCCGTTCATATTTTATATCACATTGTCGGCCAGCTAACTATTTCGGAGAGTGCCAATGAGCTAGCCGCTGACGTTAGTGGATTAAGCTAGCGAGCTGCCGATGCTGCCACGGCTAATTTGGGGACGGAACTGTCGCCCATTTTTACAAGCGCCTCCCTGTCAGTCGAGCTGCGGCCACCTTCGGCAAAAAAACAAACCAAATTTCGCCGAAACACGGTGAGACCTACCTTGCACAAAGTATTTAACGGGAACTTCTTGGGAGGTTAACGGTGTTCGGCGCAGTGCATCACGTGCCCGCAGAAAGCTGCACATTCTGGGCCCCGCGCGACGCGAGCGCACATTGGCTGAGCCTGAAGAATTCTTTGGTCCAATTGACGTCAAGCAGGAGATCAGGAGCATAGCAACATAGGAGGGAGGGGGGGGGGGGTCACACCCATAGATATAAAAACAGCGTGGTCACACCTCCCTCATATTTTAGGCCATGGTGTAGAGTCGCGTGGCCATGCTATTTGGGATCAAATAGAATAAAATAAAAAACACAACGCGCTCATTGTATTATGCAGATAGTGATGGCGATGGACGCGATGCTGTGCTTCCCTAACACGTCTTGTGCCCCGTTCTGTTTAGCGTTTTCCACCTCGGTTTAATTGGCAGCAGTTTCAGTTAAGGATCACACGTCTGCCGGTGCATTTTGTGACAGCGCCCCAAAAGGTGAAGCCAAAACATCTCGATCGCCCCCCGGTGGCTGGGTGCGGTATAGGTCATTAACGCCGCCGCCTCCATGTTTAACGGCTGGAACGTCACATAGGAACGAACTAAGGAATCTAAGTACATTCTGAATACATCCCCCCCCCCCCCCCACAAAAAAGATGTTTTCTGTCACTTTAGGTAGTTCTTATAACGCTGACGTTTGTTCAAGTGTTCATTTTTCCGATGCGTTTGAATGTAAATTGTTATTTGAAGCTATAAAAGTGGGTGTGGCGTCATGGTCGACAGCTGTGATTGACAGCTGCTCTGAGCGAGGTAGTCGCGGACATAAGACATGAGACGTTATAAAGGCACCCGCAGTCTACGTACGGGGAACTGTAGAGTGGAATCGTCGAGGGCGGATGTTACTTTCCATAACCGTGATTGTCTGTTTCAAATCAGTCTGTGCTCCATACATGGGCCGACGTGCGTTCACAGATTGATGGATTTTGATTTGTCAGATTTTGATGCGGAATATGACCATGGTAAGGACATTAAAGTACAGTAGGTGGGGAAGGTCTACCCCCCCCCCCTCCTCCTCCTCCTCCTGCCGTGGACATACTTCCAAGGGGGGAACCTGAAAGTCTAGTTGGGCCACGCAATCTGGCTGCGGAGTCAAGTGCGACAGCATTAGCAACAAATACGAGCAGTAGACCTGCACAAGCCACATTACCTTCAAAATAAAAGCACGATACCATCGCCTTTTACTAAAATTGGATGAAATCAATGCCATCGACCGCTAATCTCATCTTTATTATGAGCCTGTATTTAATTTGTTCTGTGATGTATCATATTAATACAATATGGATGGATATATGCAACTATTATTATATGATGCTTTAAAAGTGAAATAACTAACCAAATTTAGGGTTAACGTAAAGTTTTTGTTTCGGCAAACCTCAAAAAAACCCATCAACTATTAGTCAGACTCTCGTTTATTCTATTAAATATGTGTGATGAACCCGTACCTTGTCAGAAAAATCTAAACTCAATTAGGGTGCTATTTTGAAATCTTCTACCGGATGTGGCATTTGTTATTGTGGCCGCCTTGACCGCGGCGAGGGAAGTTTGTTGAGGAGTTGTGGAAAAGAAAAAAAAAGTCAGCCAGCAGCGGCGAGTGTGAGCGGGCACCAAGAGAGCAGGGTTCAGGTCTTCACCGCCAGAGTTCCCCCCCCCCCCCACCCCCCCTTTAATAAGTCGCTCTCACTCCAAAGTTGTGCCAAACTTGGGAGGATGGATTTGTGGAGGCCCTCGGTTGCGCTGCTGCTGCCGCTGCTGATCTCGGCCCAGTATCAAGGGGACAACGGAATAGTCGTCCCGGAGCACGGATTTTGCCAGCCGATTTCAATACCTCTGTGCACGGACATCGCCTATAACCAGACCATCATGCCGAACCTCGTTGGCCACTACAACCAGGAGGACGCCGGGCTCGAGGTGCACCAGTTCTACCCGCTTGTAAAGGTGCAGTGCTCGCCGGAGTTGAAGTTCTTCCTGTGCTCCATGTACGCGCCCGTGTGCACGGTCCTGGAGAAGGCCATCCCCCCCTGCAGGTCGATCTGCGAGAGGGCCAAGCAGGGCTGCGAGGCTCTCATGAACAAGTTCGGCTTCCAGTGGCCGGACCGGCTGCGCTGCGAGAACTTCCCGGTGCTGGGAGACGGACAGATCTGCGTGGGCCAGAACGACTCGTCCGCGGCCACCGTGCCGCCCATCGCGCCGCCCCCGGGGACCCAGGACCTCTCCGTTGTCTCGGCGCACGAGCGGCCCTTTCGGTGCCCGCCCGTGCTGAAAGTGCCCCCCTACGTGAACTACAAGTTCTTAGACGAGAAGGACTGTGCGGCCCCCTGTGAGCCGGCAAGGAGCGGTGGGAGCATGTTCTTCACCGACAAAGAGATTCACTTCTCCCGCATATGGATCCTGGTTTGGTCGGTGCTCTGTTGTGCGTCCACATTATTCACCGTCACCACGTATTTGGTCGACATGCAGCGCTTCAGATACCCGGAGCGACCGATCATCTTCCTGTCTGGCTGCTACACAATGGTCTCCATAGCCTACATAGCTGGCTACTTCCTGGGGGACAGAGTGGTGTGTAATGACAGCTTCAGCCCAGATGGCTATAAAACCATCGTCCAAGGCACCAAGAAGGAAGGCTGCACCATCCTCTTCATGATGCTCTATTTCTTCAGCATGGCCAGCTCCATCTGGTGGGTCATCCTGTCTCTCACCTGGTTTCTGGCAGCAGGTATGAAGTGGGGCCACGAGGCCATTGAGGCCAACTCCCAGTATTTTCACCTGGCAGCCTGGGCAGTGCCTGCTGTCAAGACCATCAGCATCCTGGCCATCGGGCAGATCGAGGGTGACGTGCTCAGTGGCGTCTGCTTCGTCAGTCTCAGCAACCTGGACCCTCTACGCGGCTTTGTGTTGGCCCCTCTCTTCATTTATCTCTTCATCGGTACCTCCTTCTTGCTGGCCGGTTTTGTGTCGCTGTTCCGAATCCGAACCATTATGAAGCACGATGGCACCAAGACAGAGAAGCTGGAGCGGCTGATGGTGCGGATTGGGGTATTCAGCGTGCTCTACACCGTCCCTGCCACCATTGTTATTGCCTGCTTCTTCTATGAGCAGGCCTTCCGCCCCCACTGGGAACGCAGCTGGGTCAGCCACAACTGCAGGGGCTTGGCCATCCCCTGCCCTATGCAGACCGGGCCCCGCATGACTCCAGACTTCACTGTCTACATGATCAAGTACCTGATGACACTGATAGTGGGTATCACCTCTGGTTTCTGGATCTGGTCTGGAAAGACTCTCCACTCCTGGCACAAGTTCTACAGCAGGCTGACAAATGGCAAACATGGAGAGACCACGGTGTAGAATAAAGGACATCTAAACGTAGCTGGGACTAAGGTTTACTATTGTATTATTACCTGTCTCTCATGCGATTGGTAAGTAGCACAGTGAGTAGAATTGCCTCAGCTTTATAGCCACACATGCATACACCAAACTGAGAGTCAGGGTTTGACAAAAGGGCAAGCTGGATAAACAAGGACTGAACCTGACTGTCTGAACAAATAACAAGCATGGCTATGGATGGCCATGTGCTGAAATGCCCTCCTCCCCGTCTCTGGCTCTTTTCTTGAAGCCGCCATCAACTCAAAGGGAGCGGTGATCCAGCAGCCGAGATCACAGAGAGTGGGGCAAATGAGAGGCGCAACAAGGCAGTTTGTCCTCTCTGTAAACGTTTCATAAATGAAACTGTACATAGTATTTGTAAAAACATGAAATTATATATTTGTATTTAAAGAAAGTAAATACTTTTCCTTATCTGCTAGTGTAGCTGCTTTACTTTTGCACTGTAAGAACGCCACATGCCGTAGGTCTAGTCATGTTCCTTTTTTATTGCTGGTTATAAATTGCCTTTTTTTTTATGGATTAAAAGAATGTCTACATTTCATGTCTGTTGGATGACATTCAAGGAGCTTTTTTTCGGTTTAGCCCACTGTACCGCCACTCCTCTTTAACCAAAAACATGTGCGCTTGCTCTGCAAAATGTGCAGATATCATCAAATGACTGTAAATCAAATGCTTAATTTTAAAATCCTAGTTCAAGGGGAAAGCAGTACTGAGTGTTTTTCTTTCATTTCTTTGCCGTTTTGTTATGTTCAGTATTCTGTAATGATTAAATAACGTCTTGATAACAAGTTATTTTCTTTGATAAAAGAACAGCCATGTTGTTTTCTCAAGGGGGGTGAGGGTTGTGTCACACCTGAACATCTGTTGCCTCAAACTGGCAGGCAGCAGTACAAGATTATTGGAATTCTTAATGGAAAATTAGCTTCTTACACAAGACTGTAGCCCACTGGGAGTTTATACGGAGACTGTAAATTCAACACGCCTCTCCTGTTAATTACTTATCACTCAAATTGTCAGCATATTCTGAAATATTTCACATCTATGTGTTTTTTGTGTCGCGAGAAACTGATGCCAACCTGTAGGAATGTGGCAGAGGGCTTCTTCACACATGTACAGCAACATTGCCTTCAAGTGCTAAACAGAACAAGAAACCTTTTTTCTTTTTGCCTGTTGTTAAAGGAGGGCTCGGTTAAATCAACAGGAATCATCCGGCAAGAAAAGTCTGTGCTGTTGTATAGGTGTGAAAATGTTCCTGCCTGCCTGTTTGGTGGAGGGAAAACAAGGTGTTCAGCTTTGTTGTAGTGCTACTTCTCTGGAGCCACTGTGCCCCGTGCCAAGTTGGAATCCCCCCAGCCATGCATGGCTGAAACTGAGCCTTCTCTGCGGTGATGTCACGGAGTAGATGGGTGTGTTGGAGAAAGCTGATCCTCTTGCCTCAGAGCAGAGGCTCTGGGCTAGAAGCTGAGAATTACGTGCACGTACAGTACTTACTGTGTGTGCACTCACATTGTTGCAGCAAAAGCTTCAGAGGGGCACACACTACAGCACATAATCGCTATATTAGGCTGCACCTCTCTATAGGTTACGGTACAGTAACTCACATGAGCATATAGCAGGGCCTTTAATGGACCTCTCTTACATCTCACGGCCCTTTGCACAAGGTGATGTCTGTCTTATACCCTTTATCTGGGGTTGAAAGAATGGTCGTAATAACAGACAGGTGAGAGTGATTAAAGGTAGGATACTCAGAGGGGGAAAAAAACATAAATCTACCCCCTTACGCCCCCTCTGCCTCCACCCTCCTTCCCTCTCTCTGCTCAGATGAATGGGGGGAATGCGAGTGAGTCAGTGGAGCGGTGCTGGGCCTTTGCCTAGTGACAGACAGTCTCCTGTGTACTGCTCACTTCAAAGCACCGCTGAAACCTGACTAGCTCCTTGTAAACAGTGCCGCCTGGCCCGAAGGCCCACTTCCTGTGCTTAACTCAACTAAATGGCTGGCTTGTTTGGCTTTGCGCTGAAGCAGAGAAACGAATGAAGAGAGAGAACGAAGAGAAGCGGCGTGGGGTGGGGTGCTGGTGGTAAAGAGACTGAGATTGTTTTATGGTTTAGGGGAGGAGGGGTTTGGAGAGCATGACGGAAAATTCACTATTATTTGGTTGCCTTTGTCTTTCTCCAGGGAAAAACAACAAAGAAAGGAAGAAAGGGAGAATCCAAATGAGGAGAGACGTGACTGATTTTGTGAATATTTCAACTAAAGCTTTGAATCTCAGAACGTCAAAACTAAATGGAATCAGATGCTGCACATTTAACTTATGCCAGGGAAAAAAAAAAAATTGTTTTCTCCGTAAATCTAAATGTGTATGTTGCACGACCCATCTGGGGAAGTTTTGCGTAGACTTCACCTTATGGACCTTCTCTCTATACATGCAGAAAGCCTTTGAAATGTAAGACATTGAGATTTTTAGTTAAACAGTGACAACTTTACTGGATCAAACTTTATGTTAACTGCGCAAGAGGCTGTAGCTTTCTGGTAGATTCCTTTGCCTTTAAAGTTGGTGCCCAGTTTTTCAGTGGCAGCCGTCCCCCATGTTGTGGGTCTCAGATCTTAAATCTTGCATGCAGTCGTTTCCTGCTTGCTTGAAGGCAAGAAGGGACAAGCCAAGGATCGGGGGGGTAAGACAGGAAGAATGCTCCTCGAGTTGATATTATGATGTCGCTCTTATTGGAAGAAGGCCTTGGCATGTCAGAAAAGGATCATGTTGTTAGTCACAAGCGCCAGTGTTCTCACTGTTACTGTGGCGCCATTGTTCATGTCAGTGTGAATGTACCACTAACCTTTCTTTTTTTCTTTTTGTTTTTTTTTTACTGTATGGGAAATACACGAAGGGGCTTAAAAACAGACAAAGGAAATCAGGATTGAGGAAAAGAGAAAAAAAATGAGGGGGAAAGAAAGAAAAAAAAAACTACCCAGACATGTAGTAAAACTGTTTCTAATCAAATGTTGGCACAAAGTCAAGAAGTGCTCGTGCTCTGAAGGCTAGATTAGTTGCAGTCATACATTATCCTAACCATAGGAGAGCAGCTGAGCTTTTCCAGAGCGCGTACTATATCTATCCATCTTGCTCTCCCTTGAAATCTCAACAGGAAGTGCAATATGTTCTTTCTCCTCCTATCATTGCTTTCAGAGGTGGCCACTGCGAGTGGGATGGAGCGTAACAAGTTGGCAGGAGACTGGAGGTTTAAATGTGCGTTTCAGATTCTGACTTGGATTCAGGGCCTCCAGCCATAAATACTGGTCCTGACAGTCACCATGAGGAGGCGTCCTACTTTTCTGCATTTATCTTATGTCCACTAAGATCATTTTTTAACTTGACGTCCGCCTTAACTTTGTTAAATTCAGGGCCATATTTTCCCCCTGCCAAAATGTAAGATAAATGCCTGAAAACCTTTGACTGTTTAATTCAGAACGTATAAAAGTTCTGCTCCTCAGCAACCATGGTTGTTTTTGCTTTGAAGAACTACATTTCTTGGCAAAAAAATAATGACACCTGTTCAAAAGGAAATTATTTAGTTTTAATATTACTATGATTTGTCCTCCTGGTCTCTTTTAGGCTTGCGTCATGCCGTACAAGATGTCCAGCTGTTCTTGAATCACTTAATGCAGCCTCTCGTACCTTATTGCCTAAATAATCCGGTCAACATGTGGCAGCAGAGGCAAATATAGTAGAAAGTGTGGAATGGAGTTCAGACCACTAAGCTTCCTATCTTTATATTCTTGGTGGCTCATTTTCATGCCTCATGCACACCATTTGTCTGGGATTTTAGTGTTCATTAGTGCACAGACCACTCAGGGGTGGCTTTGGCAAGAAAACAAACACAACAGACTTATGGAGACTGGCTGTAAGGGGAGGGGGGTTTTTGCGCCCTGTCCTTCAGGGCGAGGGTGCACTGAATATGGTATCAGGGTTGAAAGTGAGGGAGTGCCTCAGAGCCTTTCCAGCTGCTGAGCAGAGAGGTGCCGACAGCTGCGTGACAGATATTTTGGGAGCCTGCAGCACGCCTGGGATAATAATGGGCTTGATTGGGAGGAGTGTGTGTGGAGGGAAGGGATTGGTTAATGTGCATCCAGACACCACAGTGTGTGTACACAACCATGCCACTCTCGTAAACCTTCGGGGTGATGGCACAAGTAGCAAAGCATAACACAAGGAGGGATGATGTTGCTGCTGTTTTAAGCTACTGTTTTGTGCCATTATTTTCTATCTGGTTGCAAAATGTGAGCGGAGGAGACATGGGAACGTGTTTATCGGTTAAAATATTATTATCTGAGTATATTATCATCCAAACCCCCTGCAGAAGAGATTATGCACACACAATATCTGTGGTTCGGAGACACGAAGCTTCCCAAGATGGATCACCTTTTAGACTATGAATACTATGAATGGATGTGTCATGTTCCATCATGCCCATGTGTCTTGTAATGAATCTAGAGTATGTTGTCCACTACTGAACACATACTTTTACAATGAATTACACATATTCTGTCATATATTGAATTGTAACAATGTGCAATATCAATAGAAATAGCGTCACCTTTATTGACGTCTATTTTGAAACAGTCGGACCTGCAGCGTGACCAGGCTTCCCTCCTATACAGTGTTGCTGTGAAATACTGCAATAATAATTATTAGTTGCGAGATGCTATTTTGGCTTGTGTACAAAGGATCTTCTGATCCAAATGATGAGTAGGTGGAAGTAAGAGATTCTAATTCCTTGAAATCAATGGGCCAAATAGAGTTTTGTTCCTATGCAGCAGGGGCTAAAAGTGAGTCCAAAAAAACCCCCACACAATTCAACAGCTGTGGAAATAATCACCAAGCTTTTAATTGGCGACTCAATCAACCCCCTGCAGATACATTACAAGCCAGTAATGTCATTCTTATTGGCCCATTAATGCAGCATTGCAGCACTCTGAGCACCTGCATCTCCAGGTAAACAAGGTGTGTTAAACAGGATCAGATAGCTCTAATCCAGTCTGGGGATACAGTTACTCTCCCGTGGGCGCCAGCAAGGCCTCAGGCTTCAGCGATGACTTATTGAGTCGGCTCCTCTCTGGCTAGGCGCTCTTAACAGCTCTTTCTGAGGAATTTACAGCCCTGGCCCCATCCCACTCCAGTCCAGGAGACGGAAGGCAGGGAGGGAAGCACACTGCAGCCTTGTCCCAACAGAACCAGCAGTGGAAATGTACAGCTCCAGGCAAGGTGGAAGCAGCGCTCCCGTGTGAGCCCGTGTGCATGCCCATCTGTCTCTCTATATCTGTGTCCGTGTGTGTTCACTCGGGTGTATGTGCTTCTGAGCTCGTCTTCATGTGTGTAAATCTAAGTGAATGAGTGAGTGGTTATAGGAGGGCTCCAGCTCTGTAGGTTTCTCTCTGTAATTTCACTCTCTGCACAGTGTAATCGCTTCCATGTGGGCCCTCACCAACAACAGAGTGATGGAGGGGCCTCGTGCAAAGGTGGGAGTTAAACACAGACACGTACAGGCTCACAAATGCTCTCATGGAAAAAGAACAGCCGAGATGAATGTTACAGAAGGCAAGAAGATCTTTATCTTTTTTTTTCTTCTATCTCTTTTTAACATTTGGTACGGTTATTAAAGATTATATCCTGTGTAATGTCATTTCTGAAGGATGTTTAAATTTAAAAACCCGGAAAATACTGTACATAACTGTTTTGCCATTGGCATATCAAACCACAAATGTGTAGTGTCTCAGACCTGCGTGCAAACAAGATAAAATCTTATTATTCCAATCTCTCAATTTGTGAAATAACAGGAAGGCCAGTATGCCTAATTTATGCTCATTAGTAATTTCCTTTAGACATATTCAGGAGTTTTGTGGTTTTCCTTTGCATCCTGTGTTTTTTTGTGCTGGCTCCCAGTGCACATGATGGAATGACCGGAGGTTTGCTGGGCCAGACAGTCATGGTCAATGTGTGAAACCAACAGAGCGACAAACAACAGGACCTTTTGCACAACAGGGTCAGCATTTAAAGACACCTCTACAGAGCCCCTTTGCTATTTCAGCCGCAGGGAAGAGAAATCCTACAAGAAATCCTGAGGGGAGAGATGATATTTAAGGAACTATATGTACAAATCATAAAATGTGAAGGCACGGGCAGTGTAATGTGAGCTGCACTGAGACTGAATTACTTACATCAACATTTTATGTTTCAAACTTTTCATTCAAAGATCTGATTACTGTAAAAGCTGATATTAATATTGTTACGGTGAACAACACCCCCTGCTGTTTCGGCTGGTATACTGCCACAGTACGCACCGCTTGTGAACACACAAATTAACCATGCAAATAAAATATTATGAAATGGTCCCTCAGCGTTAAAATATGCAGTTATTTCGTGTAGTTGTGACCGTGCATAAATCTATGTATAAATGCTGAATGACTTTTAGTTTTGACAGCCATCCGCATTTATCCATTTATCCATCTGCATTTATGGGAATAGTGACTGAGTGGTGCTATGGCCAGCAGGCGACAAGGACAGCTTTGGCCTCTCAGTACTACAGCCAGAGGCAATGTATGACTGTTTGTCCTGCCAGATGGGAGCTGCTGTGGGAGAAGTCAGGAGTCACTGGCCAGCTTAAGTGTCACATTTTTCACAGTATCTCAGAAGCTTCATAATATTCTCACTGAAAAGTTGCATGTGTATGTGTATTGCCTTATAAAGTAGATTCTTCAAGCCACAACTCTGTTAGTTGTGAAGGCCATGAGTAGAACGTGTATATGGTGCAGTGGTGGAGGAAGTACCCTGATCTTTTACCTAAGTAAAAGTAGCAATACCACAGGATATAAATACTAACCTATCACAATACATCATAATTTATTTGTAGATTAAATGTTTTTATTGGTCTGTTTGTCTGCCCTGCGATTGACTGGCGACCAGTCCAGGGTGTTTCCTGCCTCTCGCCCAATGTTAGCTGGGATTGAATGAATGAATGATCACCTTCTCTAACTCTTAGCGAGAAAGGGAAGATATTCCTTTGAGGATCACATAATTAATAGGAAAATCTCATGCTAATAGTAACATATAGATAGGTAGATACATAGACACAGACAGAGAAATATGCCTACTTTATTAGCTTTTATTTATAAGTTTATTCTGCATGTTTGAAAAGAAATATTCAGTACCCTCTCTGCAATACCCTCCTGAGACCCAGCCTATTAATTTATGTCCTCTGTAGTGGACATTGATTTTTGGTCTATATCTTTTGACTCATTTGAGCTACCCTACTAAGTCCTGGTGTGCTACATAGAGGACATCCTGGCATTTCCAATGATATCTCATATGTTTGGGTGGAATGAAGGGAACGTTGTTTTCATGCTGATACAAAAAAAGTTAAAATGAAAGATACTTTTTTTCCTCGGGTCTCAGGAGGATATAACAGCTGGTGCAATAGTTATAAATATTTATACATAAACAGGCATTAGTAACATTTCCATCCTCACGACTTACAATATACAAATACAATAATAGAGTGCCGCTTAAAATTGGCATCAAGCTTAAATGTGGAAGTAAAACCTCTGGAAAGTGAGTCTATGAGGGATTAATGTCACCCATGATAGCTATGACTGATAAAACAATCCCTACTTTTAGTGAACTGACTCCTGCAGTTGGACAAACAGTATTTTCTAGTGCTGGGTGGAAAACACTGCTTAAGCGCGAAAGAATCTATGGAGAAAGTAAAGGGGAAGCTAAGAATGTTATTGACTAAGCTGGACATTGGCAGCATCATTTATTTACATTTATTGGAGTGGGCTGCTACACTGGTGTACAAATATGTCTCTGGGGTGTCTCCTTGCTGCAATGTGCACTTTTATCTCCTGCTACACATCCATTCAACCTCTGATATTCCAGCCCGTGTGCTCCTTTATTGCCCACTCTTATGGGCTTGATTCATCTCCTATACACTATTTTTATCTTACTGGTCAGCAGGATGTGCAGTCGTTTCAACTTTCAACTCTACAGTTAAGGCAGAATTTCAGATAATCCTGCTGAATCATTGACAAACACAACACCCTCATAACTAAGGCAGTAGTGTTTTATGAGCTCTGCGTCCTCATAAAGTAAAAAGAAATCTTCTATTTTGGAAATGTTTGGGCTCTCTGAGCAACACATACGTCTCCTGCCTCCTCCTCAACAAGTCAGGGTACAGTAGGCCTCTCTAGATCATTTATGCATAGGTGTAGTCTTTGTTAAAAGCAGGAATTGTTTCAACAAATAGATTAACCACAAAGCTTTACTTGGATATTAAGAAAATGGCCTAATAATAATGACTTATTAAATTGACACATTAAGATAACATACTAGCTAAAGTACATAATGACATGTTGACTTTTCAAGCAGATTTAATACTGGAGGTTTGTTGGTCTTATCCTTTTCAGTCACCAGTGTTTATTCCTGGGAAATTTCTCACAATGAGTCATTTAGGTTTCATAGAGAGCGCTACATTATTCAGCAGCACTCACTGTTGTGTTTGCACCTGCAGCTGGACGACCAGCGGACTGAAGAGTCAGGGCCGACTGTCAGTAGGCAGCAACCGGGACAGAGAGATCAGCATGTCTGTCGGCCTTGGCCGCTCCAAGCTCGACTCCAAGGGAGGGGTGGTGGGTGGCAATATAGACGTGAACACCCTGGAGATGGTCTGTAAGTACACAAAGCATCAACTTTTCAGACATCTGGTGTTTTTCTCTGCAACTCATTAGCAGCTCTTGTTGTAGCAGAGTGTAATCTGTCGATGTGGACCTGAGCCAGGGTTCAGTACAGAGTTCTTGCACAACACTGAAAGCTGTGCAGTGATAGAATAGACTTTTTAAAAAAAAAAAATTTTACTCTCTCGTTTTTACCCTCACTGTGTAAATATATACTTTATGTTGTATATTGCATTTGGCTTATAAATAAGCTAGTATTTATCCAGTAAATAGAATGTATTTAGACGTGTGTTTTTCTTTAGACCTGATAGTGTATATGCTGTTCATTGAATCTTTTCTACTCATGCAGCAGATTGCAAAATCATTTTGAAAACGAAACATTTGAATTTTTGCCCAAGAATGAGACTTTGTCCTTAATATCGCAGTGAGCTAAAGATCTCTTGTAGGTTAGGACATTTAAATGAAGCAAAATGAATCACTTAATTTGAAACGACAGCTTTTTGTGAAAAACAAATGAGTGTGTGAATATGCTTTTCTTTTTTCATACTGATCTTATTATGCCTCCAGCCTACAATGTGTAGTATTTTTAAAAAGAAAACTGTGGAAATTTGAGTTCTTTTTCTGTACAAAACTGAAGAAAAATAATGTTTCATCTTAATCAGTTTCCAGGATTTTAACATGATCCAAAAGAAGTGACCACATCACGCCTGTTTCAGCCTCTTTGCATTGGCTCCCAGTATGTTTTAGAATAGATTTGAAGATTTTACTGTTGACCTTTTAGGCTCTCCATGGCCTCTATCCATCCTACATATCTGACCTCCTAGTTTCATACAAGCCAGTATGTAGCCTGAGGTCCTCGGTCAGAGGTCTTTTATGTGATCCAGAAACATGGCTGGAAACTAGAGGTGACCGAGCTTTTCTGGAACGAGCTGCTGATGACATCAGGTCATCAGAATCAGTGACCTCTTTTAAATCTTTTATTAAAACATACTTTTATCTGAGAGCTTTTTGCTTTTTACTTTTTTACTGGCTGCCCTTTGGCTGGTTTTATTTGCTTTTCTTTGTTTTGTTTCTTTCATTTTTTTTAATTGTTATTAATCTATTGGAAATGTTGGAAATATGACATCATCTCAATCTTTGGCAAGAAATGTCGTCAGAACTCTTGGGGGTTAATAGCTTTGCAATCTGCTGGATGTCCTGGGACTGAGGGGACTGCTAGTTACATTTTAATAAACCCTGTTTCCTTCCTCAAATTTTCTCCAAAACCAGTTTTTCTTCCACCCAGTCTGATGGCCACGTCTCTGTATAAGCGGTCACTTGATGATGTGGCAATGCTAACCAATTACTGTCTGTTTTCTAGCCCACATCTCCGAACACCCCAACCAGCAACCCAGCCATAAGATCCAGATCACCATGGGGTCGACGGAGGCGCGTGTGGATTACATGGGCTCCAGCATCCTGATGGGTGTGTTCAGCAATGCTGACCTGCAGCTCCAAGATGAATGGAAGGTCAACCTGTGCACTGTTGACGCCAACCTATCAGAGAAAAGGTGTGAATGATGTCAGCAGAAACTTATCATGCAGCAGATATAATATTTACTGTTGAGTCATTCCAGATACACTATTTCCATCTGCTTATTTTGCCTTTTTTTATGTTTCTTAACTCTGAAACATCTTAATCTTCTATCTCCCTGTTTCTCACGCCCCACCCATCTTTTCTCTCTCTGTCCTTCCAGTGAGATCTTTGTCCATGGAGACCTGCAATGGGACATTTTCCAGGTGATCATTTCACGCTCCACTACGCCAGACCTCATCAAGATCGGAATGAAGCTGCAGGAGTTTTTTACACAGCAGTTTGACACCAGCAAGCGGGCCCTCTCCACCTGGGGCCCTGGCCCCTATCTGCCCCCCAAAACCCCTGTCATCAACACTGAGAAAGGATCAGCAGAGCTTTGTAAGCATGCTCTATTTCTATACTGCTGGGTAGACTGTTACATAATAAGGTATGCACAGCAGGTGTCTCAGGCAGTTGTGCTAGTTATAGGATGTGAAATGATTTGTAATTCTAATAAGCTTAATTTGTATACCACTTTTTCAAACCGTTGAGAAGATGGTTGAACAACTGAATGTAATAAAACATTCTCATGAGTTAGTTAGAAACAAACAAAAAGCCCATTTCAAAAGATTGGAGGCTATATATGGATAAAAACAGCATAATACACAAACCCTCCAGCACCAGTAGCATGCCTTATGTTCAGATCAGAATTGATTTGTCTGCCGACAATCCCATCCCCGCTTCTCATTTTGTGTCTCTGTCTTCATCACACAGATATGGATGCAGCCCATCACCGCCACTGGCCCGGGGTGCTGAAGGTAATCGCCGGCTGCCACATCTCCCTCTTCCAGATGCCTCTGCCTGAGGACGCCGTGCAGCTGGGCGGCTCAATGAGCCTCCATGGCAATCACATGACCCTGGCCTGCTTCCACGGGCCCAACTTCCGCTCCAAGTCGTGGGCTCTATTCCACCTGGAAGAGCCCAACATCGCCTTCTGGACAGAGGCACAGAAGATCTGGGAGGACGGTGAGACAAAATGTTAATTTCAGGGACTTCTACTGGATAAGTGGTATAGAAAAATAATTGCATAATAAAAATTAAGAAAAAATATTTTTCAGCTGCCCAGTTAGATTTGCATTTATACAACTTGGGGTTGGCACTATAATTCATTTTTCAATAACTGACTTTTGTTTCTGTCACATCCAGGCTCCAAAGATGATTCTACCTACATTGTTCAGACACTAGATTTCCATCTTGGTCATAACACTATGGTGACCAAACCCTGCGGTGCACTCGAAAGCCCCATGGCCACCATAACCAAAATAACCCGGCGGCGGCATGAAAACCCCCCACATGGAGTCGCCACAGTCAAAGAATGGTTCAGCTACGTCACTGCCATGAGGAATGAAGGTAAGCATTTATTTAGTTTCCTGATGTCATTGACATAGGGATGCACGATCCAAGTTTGTCCTTCTCGATACTGATTCCAGTACTTCAGAATATCTGCAATATCTGAGTACTGATCTGATACCAGTGGCCTCTTTCCATCGTCTCAAAGTCGATCTTTTCTGAATGGGTTTTTGGTTAGATGCCTGAAATAATCTCTGCATTTAACACCACCTGAAGAGATGTTTTGTTCATGTTTTGTTCTACAACATATAATGAGTCAGTAAATACCCCGCTCATGAATTTTGAAGCTTTTACGTGTCCTAAAAAATGGTAAATGGACTCTTACTTATATAGTGCCTTTCAACCGTTGAAACGGTTCCCAAAACGCTGTAACAGTAATCTAAGCTTTAACAGTCTAATTCACCCATTCACACACCAATGGGGACACAGTGGGGACACCGATGGCCTCCCCAGGGGCTACTTGGGGTTCAGTGGCTTGCCCAGGGACACTTTTGACATGTGGACATGACTGTGTGGTGTGCTGAAGTGGACGCTTACTTATATAACTGGAAGGACAGAGAGAGAAAAGGCTAACAAGTGGCTAAATGACACTACAGAGGTTGTCGGGACATTAAACAGAAACTCGTTTACTCACTCGTCCGCCTTTACAGCTTTGTTGAGTTTCTACTCGTGCTGTAGCGAACTATTCTAACTCAAACCTTCCCAAAGGCTTTTGTAGAAGAGGTAAGCACACATTCTGCAATAATCCAATGGGAACATCCCATTGGCTTTTTCTCAAGGGAACCAATTCAGTTTTAGTTTTATTTATATACTGCCATATGATAACAAAGTTATCTCATAGCACTTGTTAATATAGAGCAGGTCTAGACCAGCTTCATATATGTAGACCCAACAATTCCACCATGAGCAAGCACTAGGTGACAGGGGCAAGGAAAAACTGCCTTTTAACAGGCAGAAACCTCGAGCAGAACCAGGCTCTGGGTAGGCGGTCATCTGCCTCAACTGGTAGGGTAGTGTGAACTAACTTCCGGGTGGGCCTACAAAAACACGTCATCCCTGCTGCGCTCTATACCTCACTGTGTGGAACTCATTGGGGATGTTTTTAGGGGGCTAGAAGAAACACTTAATTTTATAATGACATAGGCAAAACAATCTGTATTAAAATATAGGTTCCTATTTTTTCAGATCTGTCTTAGATGTTGGAATGTGAGTGTTGTGACAAAAATGTAAAGCTTTTTAAAAGTGGATCACTTTGGTGATACTCGAGCTGCTTAATAACGTCACTATTAGAGCCAATATCGATCTTGCTTATCAGATCAGTGCATCCCTAATCACCCATACTGCATTTTTCAGCACATATACACCATCCTTATTGGTAGAAATACATACAATAAACAGCACTCAGTATAAAGGAATAGAGTTCAACAGCCCAAGTTCAACACCTCTCTAAGATGGTACCAACAAAAACTGAGCATTATAAACTGCAGGAAGAGTTTGTGCTTTAGACTGCATTCGTTTTAGCTAGGTACCCAACCTCAGACAGCCACAGCATTTCTTTGCATCTGCCTTTCCTTGCATCTGCTTCCTGTTGTCTGAAATGTAAAATGGGCGCAGATAGTATTTAACAAATCAGAAAAGCAGAGAAGTGTGATCACGACCGTCAACTCAAAAGAGTGTTGACATGTCTTGTCTCACGTTTCAGAGTTGAACTTGCTCAGGAACGTGGAAGCCAACAACCAAGAGAGTGGAGCGGCTGCCAAAAGCTCGAGTCTGCTGAGCAGCTTCCGCAGCTCCTCCAGCTACAACCACGAGACAGAGACGATCTTTGCTCTTCCCAGAATGCAACTGGACTTCAAGTCTATCCACGTACAAGATCCTGATGAACCTTCTCTAACAGGTAGGACTGGGCCTCTCAAAGTAATGTAACACTAAATAAAAGCAATAAACTATCTGTTTAGTCTTTTTAAGGTCAGACTGTATCATTTTGCTCCATTAGTCTGCAAAAATTGTGTGAATTGTTGCTCTTGACTCACATGACATCAGCACAATCACATAAACTTTGCTGCGCAGTAAAATTTTGTTTGTACAACAAAAATATGTTCTGTTCTTCAGCCTTCAATCTAAAGTCTGGACTCAAGCATTTGAAACACTCACACGTCCTCTGAAAAAAACACAGTGTGTGCAAATTCCATATTACATAGTAATATGTAATATATAGTAATATATTGCCTCTGGCCAACATTTGCAATTTTGAGTGAATTATAAGGAGTACTGCTGCGAATGAAAAACATCTGTTGGTGTGGAGTTAGATAAGAAGTGAGCTCACCACACCTTTGTAGCCTGCTTCCCATCTCTGCTTGAGGCTAGCTCGAGGCTACATTTGCTTCTGCTAGCATAACGCATCGGAATCTTTGACTGTCGGAAGAGTTGCATTGTGGGTAATGTAGGCCTGTTTCTGTTTGTCTCTGGTCCATATCTTTAATTTCTTTTACTTTAATTTGTTCCAGACTCCAACAGTAAACCCAAAGTGGAGTGCAGCGTGGTAACAGAATTCACAGACCACATTTGTGTCACCATGGACGCTGAGCTCATCATGTTTCTTCATGACCTGGTGTCTGCCTACCTGAAGGAGAAGGAGAAAGGTTTTTATCTTTGCAACAATCATTCATTTACTTAATCCAGTTAGTTAGAAATTAACAATGTGCAGTCATTTCAAGGATCTACCCTCTGGGGACAAATGAGTAATCTACAGGTGAAAATGAAAAAAAAAATGAATTTATATATACACATGTATATATGTCTGTATATATACACCGATCAGCCATAACATGATGACAGCATGGGCACCCTCTGGTCTGCAGCTCTGCAGCCCCATATGTAACAAACTGCGATGCTCTCTGTGTTCTGACACCGTTCTATCAGAACCAGCATTAACTAGCAGTTTGAGCTACAGTAGCTCTTCTGTTGGATCGGACCACACGGGCCAGCCTTCGCTCCCACGCATATCAATGAGCCATGACCCTTTCGCCAGTTCACCAGTTTTCCTTCCTTGGACCACTTTTGGTAGGTACTGACCCTACTGCAGACCAGGAACACCCCACAAGAGCTGCAGTGTTGGAGATGCTCTGACCCTGTCGTCTAGCCATCACAGTTTGGCCCTTGTTAAAGTCGCTTACATCCTAACGCTTGCCCATTTTTCCTGCTTCAAGACAAAATGTTCACTTGCTGCCTAATCTATCACCTGCCACACACACTGACAGGTGCCATGGTAACCAGATAATCGATGTTCTTCACTTCACCTGTCAGTGGTCATGAAGTTATGGCTGATCAGTGTATGTACGTGTGTGTGTGTGTGTGTGTGTATGTGTGTTACTGTCAGGGATCACAATTTACTAAATAAAGAGTCTCCAAAGATGTGAACAATGCATTGCACCACATGTCAAGAAAATGACTCATCAAACTATCCAAAGTGAAATAACAGGATGAACAACATCTGTCTGCCTCCATACCTGTGAAGCAGTTTGTATGCTGTTGGGCACATTTTGGATAGCAGCATGAAATGCAGGAAGCTGAGTGTTATTTTCACACACAGCGGGGAGGTCAGAGAGCCCAATGCTGGCAGCATTTTAATGGGTTTCCTATTGTCAGAATGGAACAAATTAGCACCCTTTATGCTGGCAACCTTGCATTCTTCATGACAATTAAAATAGTGCCACGACTTTGTTCTGTTGAGTCTGCAGCTGAATACAAAGAGAAGAGAGGTGAGCGCCGAAGATTTTCATCAGTTTGATTAATCTTGATTAATTAAAGTAGGGCAGATGGTTATTTGAATGTGAATAGAGTCTGGGTCCATACTGTCAAGATGGGATTGAGTCATATTAATGAATGTTTATTGTGTTCTACTTGTGGATGTTGTTGAATGAATGTGTTTGCCGTGTTAAAAAGGAAACACCAGGGCAGTGGAGCATGCAAAGCAACAACCTCACTGCCTCTCTTCTCCCCCGTCCGTCTGCAGCCCTTTTTGCCCCGAGGATGTTCACGACTCGGCCAGGCCAGAAGAGCCCCACAGCCCTGCATGATGAAAGCTCCACAGACAAGGACAAGGATAAGGATGACGGCATCAACTACACCACGGTGGACTGGAGGGAATTCATGTGCAACACCTGGCACTTGGAGCCGACTCTCAGGTCAGCTCTGCGCCACCGCACCACAGACATTTGGAGTGGTTAATTGTCAGACGCACGCGCTTTCATATGACGGAGTCAAATAAAGTCAATGTTCATTCGTGAAGAATGCTCATTCAGAACCGGTAGAGGATGCACAGACCAAACATGCAAATCCAAATACATAAGGCTTTCGCATCATTGTATAAGGCTATTAATTCAGACTCTTGGTATCCCATATTCTACTGTATATAGTCGAAGTAGCATAAAATGCAGGCAGCTGAGTTCTTACTATTACTGATATTTCTAGTAGAAACAGGAGATGATAGGCATTTTGAAAACAGCATCAAGGACACTGAAAGCTTATATATGTCAGTGGTGAATTGTGAGTGACAGCTATAAATCGAGCAGTGGATTCAGCTTATTTCTTGATTAAAAATACAAATATCACAATGTGAAGTAGTGGTGAAAAGTTAACTATGTAAGTATTAGCAGTAAAAGTACTGATTGTGCAGAAATTGCTCCTCTCAGGTTATATTATCTTATTGTATTATTGAATTATTATTAGTAATAGTAATTATTGCGTAAGCAGCGTTTTATGTTAGTGGTGTTGGGTGGAGCAGATTTTTTTAAATTTCAGACATGTCAATACTGTTGGCTAGATGAATCTTTAGATGAATGACTTTATATATAATAACTTCTCCATAGTAACTAATGCTACAGTTGTTAAAGTGGAGTAAGAAATACTGTATTTTCCTCTGAGTTGTTGTTAGAAAAATATTCTACTCGAGACCAGGTTGAAAATCATTACTCAAGCATTATTTTTCCAACAGTTGTGGAGAAGAAGTACAAAGCAGCAGAATATTGACATACTCAAGTAAAGTACCTCGGAATTGTATCATAGAAGAGTACTTGAATAATTGTACTGAGTTACATTTGACCACTGTTAGTGAGGACATTTGGACTGAAATAATTTGTAAAGAGCAAATGAGTTTTTGTAGTTTTAAAACAGTCACTCTGAGTGGAAATAAGTCTCCAGTAATTAGCATATACTGTCTGAAATGCATTTAGAGTCAACTAAACAAAACATTTCCTCTATCTTCAGGCTTATCTCCTGGACAGGACGTAAAATCGACCCAGTGGGTGTGGACTACATCTTGCAAAAACTGGGCTTCCACCATGCCAGGACTACGATTCCCAAGTGGCTGCAGAGGGGTGTGATGGACCCACTGGACAAGGTGCTGTCAGTGCTCATCAAGAAGCTGGGCACTGCCCTGCAGGACGAGAAGGACAAGAAAGGCAGAGACAAAGAGGATCACTGAAGAACACGAATATCACTGTAATCAAAGCTGTGCAGAAGTTCTCTACAGGTCACAAACACTGGATTACTGTATTACAATGACCACTACTGTACAACACTTTGTCCAACAAACCCATTTTACCTGCTTCACCCTGTGAATTTCAGCATAGTTGTTTACTGTGGTGCATGCCACTAGCGACTCTGACTGAAGCGTTTTGCACCACTGTTATTTTCTGTATATTTTGAACAAAGTAGCAAATGTTAGTATTATTTGACTGCTTTAATGGTAAAACCCTGCCTCGTTTACCTGTTGTAAAATGACTTTACAGAAAACGCTTGAAAGATTATTTTAAAGCTTACCAATATTTCATGAGAAATTATTTCTTAAACCATTGCCTTTTCTTTGTTTCCCATGGAACACATGGTAGATATGCTTTATGTATTTTATTGCGTAGTTTAAGATATTTAAGAACAGTTCAGTGAC
>JAVQJF010018197.1:0-10570 GCA_036023855.1 Gadopsis marmoratus | reverse complement strand
TGTATCTATAAGAAGTGATGCTGGTTTGAAGGCAAAGGGTAATAATGCCAAATATTGATTTGATTTATATTTTTCTTTTGTTCACTCACTTATGATTTTGTTAATTGATGAAACTAAACAATTTTTGAAAGCATTCTTAGTTTACAGCATTTTTTCACACCTGCCTAAAACTTTTGCACAGTACTGTTTATATATAGATACACATCTATACATATACACATATATTCATAAAGAAAATTCCCCACTCGCTCCTTTGGACTGTCTATTCCTCCTTCAAGATCGGGTCTGCACTGCACTCTTCTGGACAGAGATCTCGTATGTTGTTCCTGGAATCTGTTGGAGCCACTCTCTCAGTTTGGGGGTCACAGCCCCGAGTGTTCTGATTACCACGGGGACCACTGTTTCCTTTGCCTACCACATCTTCTCAACTTATTCTTTCAGCCCTTGGTATTTCTCAAGTTTCTCATATTGCTTCTTCCTGATGTTGCTTTTGCTTGGGATTGCTACATCTGGCACTGCCTCCTTCTGCTGTTTGTACACTACTATAATGTCCGGTTGGTTCACCATCACAAGTTTGTCAGTCTGTATCCTGATGTCCCACAAGATCTTAGCTGGTCATTCTCAACCTCCTTTGGAGGTGTGTCCCATCGTGACCTTGCGGCTTCCAGCCCATACTTGGCACAGATCTTCCTGTATACTATGCCAGCCACTTGGTTATGGCCTTCCATTTACGCCATGCATGCTAGCATCTTTACACCCGACTGTTATGTGCTGGATTGTTTCAGAGCATCTTTGCACAGTCTGCACCTGGGGTCTTGCCTGGTGTGGTAGATCCCGGCCTCTATTGATCTTGTGCTCAGAGCCTGTTCCTGTGCTGCCATGATTAGTGCCTTTTCAGTCCAGCCTTTTCCAGCTACTGGTAGGATTTTCTGATATCAGCCACTTCTGCCGGCGGTGCATACCGTGCAGGAGTTTGTCCTCCCATGTTGGTTCCACCTTCGCCTCTTCCTCAACATGCTTCTGCTGCCTGAGGAATTCGATAAGCAACTCATCACTTGGTTCCATCTTCCTGATGTATTCATGAATCTTTGTTGAGTCATCCTTGATAGTGGCTCTGACACTCACTAGTTATCTGCCTCTTTCCTTCCGCTAAGCATACAGTCTCAGGGTGCTGGGTGAAATCCTCCATGCATTGTCAGGACCTTCCTTGTCTTTATATTGGTGGCCTCTATCGCCTCCTTTGGACAGCTTATTATGGCAGTGGGGTATCTGATGGCAGGCAGGGCGTAGGTGTTGATAGCTCTGACCTTGTTCTTCCAATTCAGCTGACTTCTCAGGACTTGCCTTACAATCTTGAGGTATTTGACTGTGGCTGACTTTCTTGCGGCCCCTTCATGGTTCTCATTTGGTTGCAAAGTACTTGTAGCTGAGCTGTCCTCAACATCTGCTATGCCCCCTTCTGGTAGTCTAATGCCTTCAGTTCTGACTACCTTTCCTTTCTTGGATACCATCCAACCACATTTATGTAGCCCGAATGACATTCCAATGTTGTTGCTGTAGATCCTGGTGGTCTGTTTAAGTGAGTCGATATCTTGCTCACTCCTGGCATTTTCTTGATGTCATCTTTGTTGAAGAGGTGGCTGATGGTTGCTCCATTTCGCAGCCGGTATCCGTAGTCACTCTTTGTGATGATCTGGCTGAGAGAATTCAGACCTACACAGAACAGCAACAGGGACAGAGCATCTCCTTGGTATATGCCACACTTGATGGTGACTTGTGCAGTTGGCTTGTAGCTGGCCTCTAGGGTCGTTTTCCACAGCCCCATCGAGATCTTGATGAAGACTCTTAGAGTCTTGTTGATGTTGTATAGTTCCAAGAATTCCTGTATTCTTGTGTGATGCATCGAGTCATAGACCGTCTAATAGCCTATGCAGGTCGTGCACAGATTGGTCTGTCTGGTCTTACAGTCTCGAGTGACTGCTGAATCTGCCAGCAGCTGGTGCTTCACACCACTAGTGTTCTTACCAATTACTTGCTGGGTCACGCTCATGTATTGTGCTATGTGCCTAGTCATCTTAGCTGTTATGATGCCTGACAGGAGTTTCCATGTAGTGAAGAGGCAGGTTATTGGCCTGTAGTTGGATGGGATTGCTCCTTTCTGGGGATCCTTCAGGATCAGGACTGTCCAGCCTGCAGTTATCACATTCAGGGTGGGTCCCATCCATTAGCATCTGGATCATTTGTGCTGCCAGGCGTTCATGTAGTGTTGATAGTTTCTTTAGCCAGTAGGTGTGGATCAGGTCAGGGCCTGGTGCTGTCCAGCTTTTCCTACCTGATTCTTTCTTGGATGTCTGCCACTGTGGTGGTTATTGGATCCTGTTCAGGGAGGTTGCTGTGGTCTGCTCCAGCCTGTGCTATGTATATGTATATATACATATATAATATATATATATATATATATATACATACATATACACACATACAGTATATACATACATATATATAAACAAACAGTTGTCTTTTATATATTTAATCAAGCAAACAAGCAGGAAGCAACAAAAGAAAAGAGAAAACAAATGAAGAGTAAGAGCTCCAAAGAGAGTCAATCTATTTCAGCTGAAAGGCCAGAGACTCATACAGTGGGGGTGTATGAGAAATCTGAACCCCAAAGAGCAGTTACAGTCGTGTTCTTATACTCCCACAGAACATACCAAGAGAAAAACTAAATTCCAACATACTTGGATATTTCCCATCTTGGGTCTCAAATGATGCATAAAGTACACAGAGTGCTGGATAAGAAACAAGCTATTACTGTAAAACATATTATTCTCTGTCTTGGATCTCATGTGGCCCGCATAGTCTCTTTTATTCCTAGAAAACATATTTGATAATGAGAAATGAGAAATCTTTCCCTGACACACATTTATATATACACACACACATACACACACACACACACACACACACACATATATATATATATATATATAACTCTGGATACTCATCAAAGCTCTCACTTAATCAGGCTTTAGGCACCATATTGGTTCAGTCAGAGATGATCTGACTACACATGACTATACATCTCAGCAGGCACTGAATTGGTGATTTGCAGGTCAAAAGATGTCTAGACTTTGAGGTTAGGTAGAATAAATTTGATTGACAAGCATGGCTCTTTACATGTGTAGGTTGTATTTAACATTTAATTTCAACAGCATTTTAATGATTATATTTCACCATGTAGTTAGGGTCTGCTTTAAATGGAAATATAGTTATTTAAATGCTGTTGAAACTGTTCAATGTAACATAGATGTCTAAAATAATTAGCATTTTAACCAAATTAGGCCTGCACCAAAAATGAATTGCAAAAGATAGATGTGTTTTTATGTACATCGGGGTACACTTTGGAAAAGCAAGTGCTGCTAAATGTGAAGAAGTTTTGGACCTAACAATTAATTATAAATGGAGCATCCCTCGGCTGTGCAGTATGGCAACAGACTAGAGACATGTTTCTGTGATTTCTAATATTGGTAGAAAATGGTTTACGGTTTCAAACTAATTGGACAGTCCCAGGCTATAACAGTAATATATGGGAATTCCGAAAGTGAGAAATATTACCTGTAAATAAAAGTAGATCGCTGTATTGGCTATATCACAGACAATTTTTTGCATATTACCGCACTTTGGCAGTGTTGGGAGGAAATGCAAATTTAATACAAGCCGCCCTCTGGCTCCCAGAAGGAATACGCCCCCCTGTTAGTATGAGACACTGAACCAACACATTCTGATTTCAGGTTTACCTGCCAATCCAGATTTCATTACAGACAAGCTATGGCAGAATTACTGTACTTCATGATTTGAATAATCTCTAAATAGCCTTTTTTCTTTCACAGTCTGCTAGATTTTAGCCCACTGTATTTATGTACAAACTCACTGTCCATAGAAGACTTTATTTTTAGTTCTCACTCAGGGATTTAATAAGGTCTTACTATATTTCCCAATCCCCCAGCTCTGGGTTATTAGTTCTAATGAAAAAAACAAAACATCGCAATATTACAAAATTGAATGGGGAATGGATCACAAAGTTACTCACTCTGACATAATCTCTTGCATATGCAGCCTTGCTGATAATGAATCAACAAACAGCACAGCAGTCTCTGCTATAGATGACACAGCCTATCCCGGATCATAAAAACACTCTGGTTCAAATCCACCGCAGGTTTTATTTTTACCGCTCATGGTAGCTCTATCTCATAGACTTTCACTTTAAACCCTGTCACTGCAAAACTACTCTACTTAATGCTTTGTGTCTCTTCTTTCTTGGTTTTAAGCAATTTTCAAATCCTGAACATTTAAAAAACTTAATTTTACTTAAAAACTTTAAAAAAAGATTCACAATATGTTTTTTAAACAGGGGCTTTTAATTAATTCCACATAATAACATAGCTAGGGAATAAATAAAATAGCACAGCTCAATTGCTACAGTGAATGATAAATATATTACTTTCTCTTTGTGCAGCGACAAAACCCAAATGAAAACAAAATTGCATTTTTTGCATTAAGGAGCAAAGACACCCCTCATCAGACTTTGGATTCTGATACTTCACTTAACCCAAAACAATATGGCTACAATGGTGTCACTTGTGATCCATTGATCACTTACACCAAAACAAGACCACTATTCACCTCAGAAATATCTGCAAAGCATTTTCCCTCAATTAATAACGCCGGGTAAATTTACCTATGCTTTTGTTTCTTCCAGAATTGATTTTGGCAGTGCTTTTATGCTGCAGCAGCAAGACTAGGATTAGTAGCTTTTAAAGGAAAGAGCAGTTGGTTGGTTGGTTGACAATAATGTGCATTTATTTGCTCCTGAATATGTTTTTGACACTGATTGAGAAGATGAGACGGGTGCTCAATCTGTTAACCCACTGGCTCACCCTGAGCCACATTCGATTGAGCGCTAAGCTGTCCAATGAAATAGTGTGTGTGTGTGTGTGTGTGTTTTCTATGGCGAAAACAAGGCTTCACTGACAAGCTTTTTTCGAGTTTCCTCCTGATCTCAGCGGAGGGAGAATCACTTCTGCGTGTGGAGAGTGGAGAGTGCTGAGATCAGAGCCGTTATGGTGCTGGAAATTGTGTGAAATGAGCATGATGTCATAAAATGAAAGCACCCATTGCATGAGAAGTGGGAGAAATACAAAAGGATTATGTGAAAGGAAAACCACTAGAAACAGGTCTGACACTGCATGGGCAAATTGTCATACAGTGTATACATCTGCCTTCAAATCCAGGTAACCGTGGGACATTTTCAAACAACACATCTTAATACTACATGGTTTGAATCCTAATCAAAGCTTTATTTACCTGATCCCTCAATCACTCTTCTACTTATCTAAAAAAGACACAGGAAACTAACTAAAAAGCTGTTTGGTAGTGTTACAATCAGCTTTTACAAATGTCATCATTTGCTGGTGATAGTACCTATGTTGTTATTCTCCAAAAATTCTAGCTTTATTTCCTGGTTCCCATGCATGCTATATAACAGTTTGGGGGGACACTGCTCTCATCTGGGTGTTGTCTTTGATGTGTGATTGACAGTCAGGGCCCACCTGGCTCAAACATATAGTTTATGGCTGTGACATTCTTGTGCAAATTTTACACTTTGAGCTATGCTTGCATATATCAATAGCAGCCTAAGACACATGGTTTTATTGTCTTGATTTTATTTGCATCTAAATTCCTGCAAAGTCTTAATCATCTGTGGATTTGCAGCTGTTATTTGATGTTTGGTGCAACATCTGCGCTTTGCATGTCATGTGTATACCTATATAAAAATGCATTTCAAAATAAAATCTTCTGTATTTTTACTTTGACTGGTAGCTCACCGTTCAAACGGTGAATAGGAGACAAAAACATGTCAGATTTATATTTTCACATTCTCCAGCTTAGGGTGAAGGAATATAATGTTAATATAATCATATCATATAATTTGTTTGAGTTCATGCTCAGTTCACAATAATTCTCTGAGTGTTTTCTTTTAGCATTAAGTGCACCAAACACACAAATCAGTTTGAGCTGCACAGATTTGTTTGCAATTATTTTAAAGTTTAGGTCAAAAGAATCCTACACTCATTAACAAAACAGTGTACAAAGTAAAAGAGTACATAATTAAGCCATGTAGCTATATTTCTTATTTGTGGTTCATAAAACTGAGGGTCGGGACCACTCCAGAGGGTCACAAGATAAATCTTGGGGTCATGAGATTATTTACAACAATATCAAAATATATTTCTGCTGCAGAAAATGTTATGTTTTAAACTTTGGTCCAATCTTTTGTTTTTCTTGAGAATTGCTGGACAATTTAAAATCTTCATACCTGTACAATTTATAGAGCAATGCAACCTGCAAGCAAGGGCAGGAAATGGACATTGCTTTCATATAAGGGGTCACAGCTGAAACAAATTGGGAACCACTGCTGTATATCATCCAAAACATGCAGATGAAACCACAAAATCAGTACTCATTTGAAGTCATGATGGGGTTTGGTCACTCATGATAATTACTTTTTCTTTTGTAGCTGACCTACCCATCACACACGCAGTTAATGAGTCATGCATGCATTTTATTGTCAGTAAAATAGAAATATGGGTAACTGTGTTCTGTCATAACGTTTTATGCACATTAATCTATCATTGTCATCCAACTAGACATATCTCATTTACATTAAACACTGTCACTCACGCTGGATGCTCAGTCCACCATCGATCTTGCGTAACAAGTCGGGCCTGCTGTCTGTGACACATGAGTGCAATCAATCAGGCTGTACGCCACCTCTCTGTTCAGTGCCATAAGTGACATTGCATGCCATCACCCGTCTTGCCCCATTTTACTTAAACTTCCCACTTTGGCTCTTAATGCATGTCAGTGATCAAATGTGTGAAATTAGTTCTGATGGAGTCTTGAGGGCATCGAGAGCCTCTTTGTGCTAATGCACTAGCTATTTAGTTGTTGAGTAATATACTCTATTCTTCAAGGCAATAATGTTGTGCAGCTTGGTGTGTTGTGTGAAGAAATAACAGAAAAATGGGTAATTATTTTTAAAGTTAGATTTTTTCATGAGATATAAAATGTAGGCATTTACTGCCTAAATATTAAGAAAAGTCACAGACTGAACTGAAGGCAACATTGCATTTAATGTCTTATGCACACTTACAGTACACACTGCCTCATTTTATCTGTGCTTCTGTGTGCTGTTCGAGCACTTTAAATAACCTGTCTTCACTGAAAAGGCATACCTATTTTTAAAGTTAGGCATCACACTTTTTCGTTTATTTCACTTTCTGAAGATCATGAAGAAGTAACTTTATTTTTCTTTCCCCTCTCTCTCTCTCTTTCTGCTTCTCTCCATCTTTCTTTCAACCCAACCGTCGAGGCAGATGATCGCCCGCCCAGACTCTGGTTGTGCTCGAGGTTTCTGCCTGTTTTGCTTGCCAACGTTGCCATGATGAGAATTGTTGGGTCTCTTCAAATCAAGAGTTGATCTAGACCTGCTCTATATGAAAAAGTTCCCCGAGATAACTTTGTTTTGATATGGCGCTATATGAATAAATCTGAATTTAATATGGCATCAATCAGTCGTGATTCTAATATATAATATATAACAGAAAATAGCTGCATAACTTGCTAGACTATATTAAGCCTCCATTAAGTTCAGTGGTATCCTCTGCATTGTCTTTGTCCTTTTCAATACACACAATGATGCGGTTTCCATTTTCTGCCTACTTCAGTTTCTTGTCACTTTTTTTCCCCCCGGTAAGAGTATCACAGAGAGATCCAGTAAATGCCCCGGTGCTGTCGTTTAGCCAGTGAAATTACATCAGGAAGACATGAAAAGGAAGAAGACAATGACGAAGCCATTTTAGACTAAAAAGCATCAGCAGCATCAGCAGCAAGGCGCTGAGTGTGTGGCAAAGCTGTCTATTACAATGCTCTGTGAGAAACTGATGAATCCCAGCAGGATCCATGTCGGTTTGTAAATCATTCTCCCTCAAAATACTCATAATAAGCCCTGAAAGCAAATCATCGATAATGACTTCACAATGAATTGCGGCCGTAAAGCTTCCCCGCTGACACCACAACACAATTCACAATGATGTGCAACATAAAGACACATTCTAGGTGCTAATGCTGGTGTAAACAAAGGATAGCGGTTAACTTTACAGATGCTCATTTCAGCTCTATCGGTCCACAGAATCACAATTCTGAATAATGTTATTATATTAGAACAGCAAAGCATTTGCGCAAATTTAAATGTACCAGTTTATTACATACACAAAGGGAATGCAGTCTAATACAACAGCCCTGCAGTAAAAGCAGGAGGCCGACAAAATGCCGAAAAAAACGAATCAATATCATCACATGACCTCTGTGTTTGGTGAAATATGGTAGGTCATTTATGGTGACATTTTGACTTTAAAAATTACAGACATGGCAGATTTGACCTCCGCAAGAGGCAAGACAACACGTCTCCAGGTAATACTAGTCCCGTGTGAATAGAGCTTAAAACAGCATTAGTTTAAAATAGGTGTGCCTGATAAGCTGGAAGGGCTAATCAGTACCGTAAAATAGTTAATAGTGATATATATAGCACAATATATACATACACTGATTGAATTTATGCATTCGCACAGGTTAATATTCAATTTCTCGAAAGAGGATATTCTGCTCTTTCTTTGAGCTGGTCCAAAGAGTGCACTGTATTTTCAACGGGAACATGACAGGAGACACACTCATAATACTGTCTAGTCACAGTTTATATCTGCTTATGGTGGAAACAGTTCTGCCTACTTTGGCTTATAAAAATTGCACAATTGGATTTTGGATTTCCTTTATGGGGTAATTAATAACTGATACAAATGGTTTACAGTTTACTTACCATCAGAAGAACATGTTTGAGGTTAAAGTATTAGTGATGCAACGGATTGCAGCTGATCCGTGATCCGTACGTCTCCACCCCCCCCCGACGGTTCGGCACACGTGATCTTAATTGCCAAGTTTAACCATCATAGTGTTACATACACTTTTACTGCCGCTGTTACCTACTTTTTAAATAACAATTCCCCAAATCTCCATGCATTTCATTCTGTAGCGCTGAAAGTTGATTTGATTTTTTATAAAAGCTGTTTTGTTTTCATGTGAACGGGGTGTGTTGAATCCCAACGAATCAGGGATGTACGTTGCAAAAGGGAATGAAGCACAGTCAGTGACAATCATGGCTAGCAGAGGAGAGGAAGAGTTATTTGTCTCACTTCCGTGACTCCAATCTGTGATCCGATTCGAACTGTAAGTGTTGTGATCCGTTGCACCACTATAAAGTATGGTAGTTGATGGTGGTGTTCAATCACATACATAGTATGACATTATGTGAGAATTTGGTCAGATGACTATCCTTCTACGGTGCAAAGCTGAGATAGTACCGGAAGTCTGAGGAGACTGGAGACTGCTGTAGTGAAATGATAATGCTTAAACACTTTTGACCTTTGAGTAACTGCAACTCACACAAGTCTAATAGATACAGGGAAATGTTTCACATGAGTCCCTGCATGTAGCCACAACTTAAATGTCAGAGCGTCACAGATGTCAGAAAAGTTCCAAGACTTGTATTGACCACAAATGACCCCTACTGTATGTGATTATAAAGGCCCTCTAACCTAGAGAGGCCCCTTTCCCAAGATGTGTAGATAAAAAAAAAAGGCAAGCCTCAAAATGTCAGCAATGAAGCAGTCGTATGATGGGGGAGCAACAGGCCTATAAAATGTGCTTTCCTATTGTACTCCTGCTCTTAAGTCCTACTTCAGTCGGTGTGTAAAAGCTTTTACATGGCAGTTCTACCAAAAGCTAATGTTATTTTTTCCCTTCAAGTACAGTTCTGGTAACTCCAATTCAGGTCAAATTGTTGGCAACGCTGTTTACCAGCTCTTTGTTTTGGCAACATTAGTGTGTACACCGATGATTTACTTATGGTAATGAGGCTTAGCAGAAAACCGAACTGCGTGTGACAAACATCACAGCAAAGATCCTATTCACGCCTCCTTGTCAGTGTCCTGGTACTTGTTCCACTTCCAAATCAAGATGTTATTTAAAAGTAAAGGAATCCCTAATTGTTCATTAGAAAGTCAAATCATGGCCTCCTTTATGGGTCATTTAGTCAGTTAAACCGATCTGCCTCACAGTATTGCCAACATGTGCAAGCTCCCACTGTGAAAATCACTTGATTGATTATGGAAGTGCCTCTACATTTACCTCTTTACCTCTGATTACCGCCTGCAGAGTTAAGCACGCAAGAACAAATTCACATAACATTCATTAAAATGTAACTGCTACCTGAGATACTACTTTTTAAAAGCATTAATGAGAAATGTTTCAAGGCGTAGCTACTGTAGAAAGGTCCGTTAGTATGGAATGATAGGAGTGCCACAATAAAGAATAAATATGTAAATAAAAGAATAAAAGAATATCACAATAAATGTGGAAATATAAAGAGAAATAAATAAAAGAATAAAAAAATAAG
>JAVQJF010018190.1:0-26329 GCA_036023855.1 Gadopsis marmoratus | reverse complement strand
TCTCCACACATAATTCTTCTTGTTTATTTATTTCTCCTTCAGACATATTCCCCAAATTGCCTACATTTCGATGTCTTTCAATGCGCCCCTTTTCACTACATAATTTCTAATCAATCTTCACCTCTTTCTAAAACTGCTGATTTTCTGTAAAGCAGTTTATTCTGGTTTACAGCTCAGGGAGAGGGAAGAAAAGAGACGGAGAAGTAGAAAAAGAGAGATCAGAAAGGAAGGAGCGAGCCGAGCGAAAGTATATCAATATTCCCACTGCCGCTGGGATCCTCAGAATGATTTCTCTTTTCCTTTTGAATCTGACAGCGAATATTCTGCATAGTCAGGGAGCCCATTTATCCCATGTCCAACATGGTTCTATGTGCCAATCACACTGAGATGATTCATATGCGTACTTACGTTGCGGACACACACATACTGACAAGAGGATCTGAGGACACATAGGCTCAGAAGAACCACTTTTACTTGCACACAAGCCCACACACAAGCTAATACGTCAAACAGGTATTTTGAAGCAGACCCAAACATGTTGCTTTCCTGAAATTTAATCAAGAGCAGGTGAATGTCAGGGTGTGTGTGTGCGAGAGACAGTGGATGTACGTGATTACCTGTGTGTGCCTCTGCCCTGGCTAACAATCATCTCGGCAAACCCGATCAGAGGCTATCTCATCGCTTCAGAGCCGGCGAGCTGGTGGGAGCGTGGCACACAATCACACGGACCCCTCAGACAAATAGGCTTCATAACTTCTCCGTAACAAACAATCACTGGGGCCTGAGCCCCTATCCCAAATGAAATCTCTCCTACCTGTGCAGATGCAAGGATACAAAGGAATTTTTAACGCTTATCATAACCAGGTCTCCATGGTGATACTAGAGTCACCATGGTGATGGAGATGATATTCTAAACAAGGGAGGCGTTTTTATGAAAACCCGGGGGATTTTGTTTTCAATTCAATCGCAGGAAAAATCTATTGTCTGTGGCAATTATTTGTCGACATTGCAGCTATGCAGCGCAGCAGACGTACGGCGCTGCCTCTGAAAGTTACTCTACATCCATACTGCATGTTCACAAAAACAACTTTGTCCACGTTTCATTCCCACAATGTTTCACAAGGTCTGAAACTGCACGTTTGTAACATTATAACAGAACACAGTACCTGCCAGGTACCCACCAACACAGTTGGTGTGTGTTGCCAATACTGCGGCACCAAACAATGCTGGAGCTACATGTTCAATGCAAGTACCACATGCCTACATCCATCTGTGCTGCATGTAGATAGCAGCGCTGATCCTACACAACTCCAGCAAATGCAGCTTATATATCCTCTAGTCTTAGCATGTCAAGGATACCCCAACATCAACTCTACGCAATGTCTAGCATCTAACAATGTGTAACATCCAAACATGGAGTTACTTAAGTGTCTCAGCTCTCAAGATTCCTTTTTGAGTGTCCAGAATCTCATTGGCAATGCTGTAACATCAGCACCTCATGAATGTCTTTTCCTACTTCACACAAAGCCCACCATCTAAGCGTCCACCCACAGCACCCTTCAAAAGTATCACATTAAAACATCCAAACGTCGCACCATGTAAGGTAACCGTGGTATTATTGACTCCAAATCCTTTTCCACTGACTTTGGATGTGAGCATTCTCTAGCCTCTGCGAGCCGTTATCTGTTGGAATAATTCATTATTTTCCATTTCTCTGTTCTTGATATGTAATTTAACAGTCATCTGTGGAAAATTTGGTCTGAGAATTGGATCAAATGAAAGCTCAAAAAAATACGTGTATTGTGTATATAAACCTTGGACGATTATATACTTCTACATTAAATATTGTCACCCTACTAACTCACCCTTCTCCGTTGTCCTCCCCAGGGGGTAGACTATGAGAGCCGGAGCTCCTTCTCCTTCTCTGTGGAGGTCCTCAACCCCATAGTGGATCCTCGCTTCTTGCGTCGTGGCCCCTTCAAGGACCGGGCCTCCATCAGAGTAGCAGTGCTGGATGCAGACGAGCCTCCGAGGTTCTCCCGATCCCGATACCACATGGACGTATCCGAAAACTGCCCACCGGCCTGCACTGTGGGCCGGGTCAGTGCTGTAGACCCCGATACTGGTCTTACCAATAATATCAGGTACAATAATAGGCCTCTGTCATCAAATAGCAAATAGAATTTCCTATAAATGTAGCTAATAAAGATGTAAAAATACGTGTGAACTCAGCTTAAGCTGGTCTACTTTTCACGGTCACTTATTATACTCTTTATGATTGTGGACAGTCTAGTATTAAACGAATTCTAGACATTTTGGAAAATATGCTCATTTTCTTTCTTAGTTATTAGTTAGTTACCCAGCTAGCCAGGTTCTTTTTGTACAGATTAAACAGGGTGATTAAAATTAGTGAGCTTCAGAGGTGCAAGGCTAGCTGTTTCCAGTCTTTGTGCTAAGCTAAGCTAGCCGGCTACAAGCTATAGCTTTATATTCAGCATATGAGAGTGGTATCAATCTTCTCATCTACGTCTCAAGGGGAAAGTGAATAAGCACATTTCCCCAAATGTTCCTTTAAGTATTCACTGGTCATGAATTCATAGCAATGCTGTGTTTATCTAACACAGAGGAGTTTCACTGCAAAACATCAAGGGACTTAATGGTGCTGAGAGTTTCTTAGTGTATTTAATGTTACGGAGGACAGGATTTCTTTGTGTTCTTTATATACAGGTCTGGAAAGAATTAAGAGACCACAGCAAAATGATCAGTTCTCTGGTTTTACTGTTTATAGGTATGTGTTTGAGTAAAATTAACTTTGGAAAATTTGGAGTGGTCTCTTAATTTTTTTTTTTTATATATTAATAGTTGAATTTCAGGCATGACCATTTTTAAGCAAGTAATAAACTGTCTCTTGGATTGAAATTCAAACTCAGCAGTAAGCTATAAACAAATAAAAATAAGCCAACCAAATGCCGGCTCAGTGTTCTCTTGTGCCGAAGGTAACCACATATTTTTTTAGGTTCAATCCTTTCGCTTCTGTTTGCAGAAGGTTTAATCTCAAATATTTTGAGGAGGGAGGCGAGTGATTTGACTGTAACAAGCACAGAATACCGTGTCCCAATTAGCACCGGCAAAAGTGTTAAGAGTGGGCGTGTGGGGAGGAATGATAGTTGGTATATTCATATAGATATTTAGATAATCGGTGGCACTTCAAAAGAGCTCCTATCAGATTCAATAATCTCACTATATTAATTCTTTGGCCATTTGAATGCACACTTCCTTATCGCTCCCTCACACACTTGCCCTGTCTGCTTCTTTCACTCTGCACCCTGCTGCCATCTCTGCTTGCTTCTTCCCTTCACGCTTTCCTTCTGTACTTCTCTCTGCCCCCTCCGCACTTCACTTACATTCACCTATCTTCTCTCAACACAACAATCTTTCACCTCCCACCCCACTTTCTCTTCTGCAGGTTCTCCATTGATCCTCAGTCAGACCCCGAGGCCCTGTTTCGTATCACCCCAGACACCGGCCTCATCACCACAGCCATGGAACTGGACCGGGAACGCGAGCATTGGCACAACATTACTGTCATCGCCACCCAGAGAGGTCAGGGGTCATGCTTTGTACACCACTTAAAGGGAAACCGGTATTGAACCATGGTCCTATTTTTACAAGTTTTGGGGTCTAAGTGACATTATAGAGAGGATACCTACAGAGACGGACTGTTTTGTTAAAGAGTAGATCTTTTTTGTTTAACCAGAAGCAGAAAGTCTCGCTCTGAAATCTTACTCTTTAACTAAATGGTCTGTATCTGTAGGGATCCTTTCCATAATACTGTGAGACACTTCGATTAACAGTCTGAGCCTGTCTGTGACAAAAACAAGCACAAGTGGACTTGCTTTTCATGGGCACAATTGCTGCAAAGGATTACGTTGCAGCCACTGCAGCCTGTTCGTGGATGCCAGCAGAGGCGTGGATCAATTCCAAAACTTTTGGTAAGTATTGCTCATATGGACCCCAGAATTTGTATAAATAGAACCCAGGTTTAAAAATAGCAGCATTTCCCTCTAACACTGAGACATCAGTATAGCTTGTTCACGGGATTAATGATTTAATTTAGAGCTAAAACTCTTCAATGAAACCAACATTTTACCACCACTGACACCTGCACTCATGATTGTGTAAGAGGCTTAAAGAAGTATAAACTGTGTATTGTGCGGTATCTGTAAAGCACAGTATCCAGTGTGTGATGCACTTCACTAAGCGGCTTAGCACTCGAATCATCAAGCCATGAGGGGAATGCTGTTTGGCGTCACAAACCGTTTGTTAGAGCGAGCCTGAGAATCAATTGATCCGCAGTATATTGTGTGAGTTATCTGATGCTGCGATGGATCTGCTCTCATAAGGCGTCAACCCGAAGCAAAAAATAAAAGCATCAAATCGAAGACAACCAGTGCTTTGCAGGTGCACAAAGACACACAGATGTTTTATATTAATACATTAAGCAACGTTGTTGGCAACTACATCAAGTCATAGTGGTAAAGCCCTTTAAGCAGTTTGAGAGCCATATAGTAGTTGTGGACTTGGCACTGCCAGTGGGGGGGATGGTAGAGAGCATTGCAGAGACAGCATGAGAAACAAAACAGGTAATGTGGTTTGGTTTAAAGCCTAAGGCTGGAAATATTGTATAATTTTGGTATTGTCTATAAATGCCATGAAAAGACCAAAACTAAATATGCGTATCTCTCAATATGTGATATGACTTCCGTAAGCCCCCATTGTTTCCTACTGAAATATAGAACCATGGATATATAGTTTAATTTTTTTGAAACGGCTAAACAATCTCCTAAAACTGGGAAATTTATTTTTCAGTAAAGTTTACTCAAACAGGAGTAGCTAGTGCATGTGGTGCTCAGGTGCGTATTTATGGCAGCAGGATGGTGTATGTAGGACTGACTCAAAATAAACTACAGTACCCATGTTCACGATATGGAAGGAACATAGCCAATGGCCTCATTGATGTGTTTTTGACAACTATGGAGCTCTATTGCACAGGAAGGAGGACTATATATAATAACAATATACATCAGGCTTTGGATGCACAGACAATATTTGTTGATGTTGGTCTGCTCGTGGGATTTGTTGACAACATGAAAAAATATAGAATGTAACCAGATGCCATATCCTTAAAATGTCCTTCAGCTGGGATAAGCATTGATTGACAAGGAAAGCCTTGCCATATTTCAGCATACCTGACAGGCACTTCTTGTGGCTCTGCAAATTATGACGGTTGACACTCAGAAGCAAAAGTGGAGGTAGTGTGATGATGTTTACCATGACATTTTCTGCCTATAATCAAAGTTCTTGTACTCTTAACCCAAACCATGATCTGTCCTTATTCAACCTTTTTTTTTTATATATAAATCAAACCAGACAAGAAAACAGTCAAATGAATCATCTTAATGGTCATATATGTTTTTGAAGGCACTGACAAATAATGTGTTTTAGGGGTGCTAGATCAGAAAATGCTAATACATATACAGTATGGGTCCTTTTGGAAGGCAATGACAAACAACCTATTTTCTTGTTTAGTGTTTAGTTTGAAACTAACACCAGCTCCCTGCTAAATCCTGGCTAAGTTCTAATAGTTATTTTTGGCAGGTGACAAGCCATTATTTGGATCTTCTTCTCAACCCTAAAAAAAACTCAGCTCAACTGGTTGGTGTAAAAGTGAAAATACTGTTGGAGAAGTGGCTGCTGTGCGCAAGGAAGGGAAGTTGTTTTCCTGCCAAGTCTTGCTCTGGACAAAGTTAATCTTTACTTAAAATTTACTCAGGGCTCCTTGTGGCAGCAGTGTTGGTAGGACTGTGGAGGCAGCACAGTGAGTGCCTGTCTTGAATAATGAGCTCTGTCTAATAAACAGACTGTTGGAGGCTGTGTTGACACAAAGCACAGTAGGAGTCCTGCCATGGCCACGGGCAGGCCGGCTCACCCAGTGGCATTACAGCAAGAGCTTGTTTTCATCTTTCCAGAGATGGGAACCAGTTGCTGTCATCCATGACACCGTGTTACTGCTCTAGGTTTGAGTACATGAGGGGGGAGGGCATGTGTGTGTGTGTGTGTGTGTGTGTGTGTGTGTGTGTGTGTGTGTTAGTTTACAGAGAGTGCGGCCCGCTGTGTTGCAGGGTTTCTTGCTTAGATAAATGAGTGAAGATGTGTGCTGGGGAGCCTGGATTGTGCCTGAACCCGACACAAGAGCAGCCTGAAATGTAATGGTGAATGTTCAGCTCAGAATATGATTCTGTGCGTTTCAAGCGTGGCTGGGAGAACTTCATGTTCGAGTGTGTGTATATCCAAGTGAATGGGGTGTGGGAGACCCTCTGCCAATCCATTTAAACTGCGCCCTTGTGTAACTGCATGCAGATTGACTGCTTTCTGCATCCCTCCTCTGCTCCCTCTCTCCTTCTTAGAAACACACACACTTGAAGCTGTGAGATGCTTTGGCTAAGAATGGAACAGTTTGATGTGGAAAGATTTGACTGCTATGGAAGCATCAGTCGTCCTCTAGCTGGGAGCCTGTGAGCTGTAACACAAGCCAAATGAAACCAAATGTACTACGGTATATTTAGCCAATTGTGTGTTTGCTAATGTGATCTGAGTGCTGTTGAAGTTTCTGGACAAAGACTGAAATGCTTGATCTCGCGTATGAGGATAATTTAATGGATTTAATGGAGTGCGGACGTGCACCTCTTTGTGTGTACACACTGGTGTTTGTTGCATTGGGGAGTTCAATTCATGTATTTTTCCAAATGCAGTTGTGTGCCGGTGTCTGCAGAATGCTGTATTGTAAGCTGCCTGTTACTGATTGGCTCTTTCAGACAATCCCAGCCAGGTGTCCAGAGTTCTGGTTGCAATAGAGACATTGGACCTGAATGACAATGCCCCAGAGCTGGACAGGCAATACACCACGGCCATGTGCGACTCATCCACCATCGGGCAGGTCAGTATGTGTTCAAGTCAACTTTATGTGTCTGCATGGAGAATTCTGTTCCAAAAGTACAATGTATGTCCCCTATGTGTAAAAATTAAATTTTAATAGCATCTTTCAAGTTATTCTGCTGCACCACTTTAAATACAAACAAAAGCTTGGTCTATTAGTCCTTTTCCACTGCAGGACCATAACAAAACATAATTTGATAATGGTGTAGCCATTGTCACAGGTTCTGCTTGTGTTTCCACACTTCTCCACCCACCTTGGGGACAAGTTCCTGGAGCCAAATGTTGGCACTGATCATGTGGTGATACTAAATACAAGTTCCAGGTACTTGCAAGGGTTGTCATCAGTGTCGAAGATTGTAATTTGTCAGGAAGATGCAAAAGATCCTAGTACCAAAGCCCCACAAGGTTCCTAAAAAGCTAATGTTATGGGAAGCCCTAGATTGTGGGTTGCCAAGCTCCTGCATTAGAAAAGGGCTGTATGTGTTGCATCAGCAGTACTTTGTCTCCTATAAAGAAACATAGGGTTCTTCAAAGCTGTTTCCATTTAAATAAGGAAGCATATTTAGCAAAGCCATGACTATTGAAGCATAGGGGCATGCACAGTACAGTAGTGCTAAGCTATATCCATTCCGATGTGGCCACATACAGCTACAGTGTGCCCATTCACCATGGAGGCAGGTGAATCCTCCATGGCCTGTTATCAGAGCGCAGCAGCTATTCACATTGTAATTAAACTTGAGTATCCTCTCAGACTCCCTCCCTCCTGCCTGCCACCCGTCTTGCTTTATTTGTGTTTTTGTCTATTTTTCTGCGTCATGGTGCACTTACTTGATCCTATCTCAATTAATCATCTCCGCGCTCCTCAATCTCTCCCTGGAAACCATCCTTTGCGCTCTTTTGTTCTCTCCTCCATCTTCAGTATTCCATGCTGGCTCCACAGCCATAATTTGGTGTGTTGGCCCATCTGTTGTTTTTTCTGGTGTTTTCATTTCTCTGCTTGTGTCTTTGTTGTTTCGCTGCTAAATCTGTGATTCTGTGGCAACGGCGTTGCCTTTCTTTTGCCCGTGAAGTTCATGTTTGTGCTTGTGTACGCCGCGATGTGACAGTTCAAGAAAGAAAGACTATGATATCTTCGAATGTGTTGGGGTTGTGTACGCGCAGATCTGTATGAGAAGTCATTAGCCAAAACGTGTTTGAATATTCACACACAGCAACTGAGAACATAATGCGACTGTACATAACAAATCTTCTCGAGGCCTGGAGACACTGACTTGCATGCGGCTCCCTTCATTCTTGCATTCAGCCTCATAACTAGCACTGGAAAGCATTTCTGAAAGGCCGTCTTGCATAATGACGACTGGAGTTTTTCATTAAAAAGAAATTACCCATCAGTTTAGGCTGTGGGACATTTTGTCTTATAGTTTAATTCTGTCACGATTGCCACTGCATACTTGTGCGGGTGCTAAAACTAAATTGAAAGCCACGCTGCACTGTATTTGTGAAAGACGATTCATGTCAGACACAGTTATTTATTGGGTGCGAGTATCAGACACAGTTCACTTGTGCCTCTATACTAATTGTTTGGCTTGTTTGGATTCATGCTGATGTCGGCTAATGGTTTGTAGCTAAAAGCACTCTCTGTGTAAGTGTTTCTCCCATTACCTTCTTTTTCTTTTCTCTCCGTGCTGCCCCCCCCCCCCTCCATGAACACACACATTCACACCCAATCTCCTCTGCTCTCACTATCTCTGTGTTTCAGGTGGTGCAGGTGTTGCGGGCGATTGATAGAGATGAGGGAGGGAATGACAGCACTGTGTATTTCAGCATCCCTCCGGAGTCCAGCGCTGCCCTCAACTTCAGCGTCAGGGACAGTGGAGGTAGGCACTCAATCTTCCCTTCCCTCTGCATTTCCCTTATTTCATTTTTTTTCGCTCCCTTGGCAGACACACACAAGTTTTTTCCCACTTCTTTAAGGCTCTTAATCCCACGTTTACTTTCCGCCTTTCTCTTCCCATCTTCGTCTTTTCTCAAGTTCTATCTTTCCTTTACCCTCATCTCAACCCTCTGCCTCTTCCCCTTCTTCCTACCTCTCCCTTCCCTTTTTCCGTCTCTGCCTCGCTCTTCTGCCATCCATCTCCCAACTCTGGTGGCCCCATTGTTTGGCTTTGTTATCCTCCTCTCTTTTATCCGCCCCTCTTGTTTGCCTTCCCATATCCACTACATCCATCTTCTCCTCCCTCCAACCACATATACTTACTGTTTCCAATGAAAAGCTTTTGAAGAAATCAGAGCTGCTTCACTTAATTCACTTCAATTTAATTGAATTTAGCTACTTAGTATTTGTTTCTAGTACGTTCTCTGTCTGTGCCGCTTTCTTGGCTCTTTTCACGCACAAACACACACACAAACACACACACATACCGGTACTGTATATGGGGGTGCAAGTACACACAAACATAATCATATACAATACAGTACAACATGTAAACATACACGTTTACATTGGGCTCCTTAATTCAAGGAAGTAATGCACTAATGATTATTTACGTTCTTGATGAATTACGGCCACTTACTGTCAATCAGTGGAAGAGCGTGAAAATGAGGGAGGTTTCAGGTCACATGCAGTACACATTTGCATTACTGCCCTCTGCAGCTGGCAGAAATACAATAAAGCAACAATAAAGTTGTAAAGTAAAACCAAAACAAAAAAATATGCTAAATCTGTCAGTAGAGCTGAGGGGAACTGCAAAGTTGGGTGATAACTCTCTGTGGGTTTGGCAGTACGAGCGACCCCTTTCACACTACACAGTTATTTGACCCATTGTTAATATTAAGTATTGATTAGTGCAAGTTTAAGCAAATTGTACTATTTCTAAATGATTGAACGGTTCATAGTTAAGGTATCTTGATATGTGTGTTCTGTCATTTGTTTAGTAAGTGGTAACTGTCTACTGTAGATATTATTTCCTTAAATCTGATCTATAACGTCTGTTAGCACTGCCATATTCAACAGTATAACAGTATGATTTGTAATTCCAGTAGCTGATGAGCAAAGTATTCATTGGGTATCATTTGCACCATTGGCCTGCTAATTGTTCCTAAACTTGGCAAAACCATGAGAAGCGAAGCTGCTCTGGTTGGATTGTGGATCAGGAGGATAAACTCACTGACATATGGAATCAAAGGCCTCTTTGTTGTGTCATCCAACAGTAGAACAGAGGGAAAAAAAAGAACACGTTCTGGTTTCATATGGACAGCTTGTCTGACAAAGGCATGCCAAACTGTTTGCTTTGTTTAAAACGTTAACGATAATTTGATCGGTGATTTGAAACAGAGGAGTTTGTCTTGATAATTGAGTCATGTTTATATGACTTTACAGTGCCTTTCATGCTTATGTAATATTTTCCACATCATGTCTACATGCCCTCTTATCTGTGGCCTTGTAATCTGTAGCCTTGCACATTAAATTTAGAAGAAATAAAAAAAACAAAATCTCCCACACAGACACTTCACAGCTCTTTTGCCCAAAACTAAGAGGAGATAGTCCAATAGAGGCCATTAGCTCTTTTGTTGTTGCTGTTCTCTGTCTATGGGAGTGTCTTGTTGTGAAAGATGTGTGGGTTTATGACATGTTCCATACGTGAAAACCTACAAACCTGGTGCAAAATGTGTTGTTTTTGATGTACAGGCTCTGCTCTGCATATATATAAAGATGAACGATGAGTCTCCACTTCCTCCCACTGTACAAAATGAAGCCAAATTATCCCAGATACGGGAGCTGACATGTTGTGCTGGTGACGTCATTTGGAGACAGAGACAGTAGTGTCGAGGTCCGCCCATATACCCGCCCAAACCAATCAGATTCACAGAGTCACACTCCTTTTTTTACAGCATCAAATAACTAATCAAAACCAAAACCTATCTGAAAAATTAACACTTGAACAAACATCAGTGTGAAAAGAACTACCTAAAAAGACAGAAACCACCTTTGGGAAAAATGAATTTGATGCGTAATTTGATTTTATTGTTCGGACCACGGCCCATCTACTAACTTAAAGGGGGTGAGGTTTATGACCTATACTGCAGCCAGCCACCAGGGTGCAATCCAGATGTTTTGGCCTCACTTTTGTGGAGCTGTCATGATGTCCATCTTTATATATAGTTTATGATCAAGACAGGTGTGAACCGACTGGTGTGAGAGTTTTTGTATTGGTCAGTACTCCTATGTATGGATATAATGGCCATAGTTTTAAATGTGAAAGTATGTCAGACCTTTAAATCTTTCAAATGGGAGCCATTAATCATGTGTGGCTGCAGTAGAGAGGAAGATACTCTCTGGTCTAAGTGAAACACTCTACACTAGATTCATCCTGTTAGCTCAAATTAGTATCATTGTTATTCTGCTATGAGACATTGTAGCTTCAGTGGTAGAAAGAGTTCTTAAATTAGACGAGGTGTGAAATGAAAAAGTAGTAATAATAGAGGAGGCTGGATTCTTTTTACCAGCCTCTTTCCTTTGTGGTATAAATCAGTCACCAATTGATTGGAATCACAAATGGGCAAACACGATGTTTGAGGACAATTTCACCATTGTAACCTTCTGCTGCCATTCAGCACAGAATAAAATAGAAAAAAATGCACCATGCAGTTAACGATGGTTGAATTAACTTCCTCTCCAGGCCCCACAGGCAGCCTGGTGCTGCTCTCCCAGCTCCAGCCGCTGTCTCGCTCCCAATCCTCCACCCTGACGCTCTACGTGCCACTGGTCCTGAGGGACGGGACGTCAGGCCTCACCAGCACCGGGACGGTCACTGTGTCCATCTGCCCCTGCCTGAGAGGAGGGGCAACAGCCGGGGAGAAAGACAAGGACAAGCAGGCCGAGGGCGAGTTGGACTGGGAAAGAGAGGCAGTGTGTCTCCCTCAGCCGTCCACACTGCCTTCCCCTGGACTCAGTACCGCCGCCCTGCTGGCTATCTTGGCCTGTGTCGCTACTCTGCTGGGTAAATACTTTGATACATAGAGTTCATGAAGATACATAGTGATAAAGTTTGTAGTCACCAAAATACAACAATAACAGTGAAAATTAAAGATATGAATTATTTTTGTCCCTTGAAAGACCCTTACTTATATAAACTACATCATGATTTTACTACAGCGCTCGGTAGTATTTATACAGTGAAGATATATAATTAAGATTTACTGCCTGTAAGGGAGTTTAATGCTAATCTACAACTAAAAAGATGAGTAAATAGTGTTTACAGCTGTTTACTCCTAAACCACATCCCTGGATGCTTCATCTGCATATGAAAATAATGGAAGCAGCAGCGTAAATATTTCTCTTAGTCACAGCTGCTCAATAACGGGGTTTACTTTTTCCTAGCAATTTTGGTCCAGTTGTCTCCTCTGGCAAGGTCAGCGCTAATCACTGCTAAACTAACAATTCGGAGTGATTATCTGAGCCCTCCGGTTTTTGATAGCAGCATAATAAAATGCCACTGCCACCTTTGCAGAAACTCTCAAATGCTCAATTGGATAATGTCTGGGTGCTGGAAAGGCTTTGGCTCATGGCCAGCATCATTGTCATTTCTATTCGGTATGTTGGATGGCTACTCATGCCTTGTTGATAGGGGCATTATCATTCTGGAAGAGACCAGTTCAATCAAGAAAGAAACGCAACATGGCGTGAAGGTGATCATGCAGAGTGGCTGCTGGTTGAGTTTAGAATTTAGTCCTCTAAGTGACAAGGGCATAAACTAAAGCAGGAAATACACACACAGCACAGCATTCGCCTTTGCAGCTTTAAATCACAGCTAGAGTTGTGTTCCACTGCAATTTAGTTTTTTGTGTTTATAAGAAGTCCATTCTAGTCCTGAACAGTATAGCTGGGCCCTCCAGTGCCAAATGTTCTTACAGAGGCTCCGACAGCGGCTCCATCAGGATCCCATCTGGTTATCAATAAGGGCCTTGGCATACGTAGGTGGATATCAGTCCATTTGGTAACCACTCTTCATGCGAGCCTTGTGGATAGAGGCTCCTATGAAGAGAGAAATACATGTTCGCTTTGGCATGAAGGTGATCCCTCACTGTTGTGAAAGACTGGAGTTTTCCCCACTCCATTCAGGTATCATTAGATTAGTTCCATGGAAATCAAATAATCCAGCCTCCAACAATATTAAGGCTGTAACTAATTAGGCTGTACGTGTAACGAGGCACAGTAGGTGTGTCAGGGTTTGGATATTTCCTTTTTTCTTCTTCTAACAGTTTGAATGGAGCTTTAATAAGAGAGACACATGGTATCTCAAGAGGTTCAGGCTTTTTTCTAGAGTTTACAAAACCAAAAACAAAAGAGCAAAAGTAAAGAAAAAGTAAGGAATGGAAACGGTATGTTTATCTGCTCCAATATATCAATGTATACCCCAATCATATGGCTGGCTAACTACCTTACCACCTACGTAGTCATACCACATTATTTTGTGGGGTTACAGGTATTTTTAGAAGAACTGGAACATCCGAAAGGTGGGAACCAAGATGCTAGTATATCATAGTTCTAGCTTTATTGAAAACCCTTTACAGGATTCTTGTTTTAGAATGAGTAAACTGGAAACATTAATAATCAGCTGGAGGTGGCGTTTTCGATCAACTTGTGAAATCAAAGAGCCATTGTTTGAAAAAAAATGTTTTAAATTGCGTTTTGACTGTCCTCAGGGTGCCCTTTGGATCAGGTTTCTTTTAAAAAATAATTCACAATAATATATTAACTACATACATAATAAACGCTTTGAGTTTAACAAAAATTCTTGTCGAATGAGGCATGACTATAGCAGATCAAACCCATTTTTCCAGTTGGATTTTATCACAGGTAGCCTTGTTGGACAACTGCACCATAGCTGGGTTCTCTGCCCACAGCCCTGGGTCAAAAGCAGCTCCCTGCTTTGTGAATATGGAATAAGAGTCATGGGAGAAGAAAGTGCCCATTTGACCGGTCAGAGCTCAAAGGCAATTACATGGTGGAGGCATGCAGCCTGCTGATATAATATACCAGCCCTTTAACCCAAGGCTTCTTCTGTATTTGTTTTGTCTCTGTGCGTCTCACGTCTTTGTCTGACTGAAATCTTCTCCCTTGCTCACCCCACTCTCTCTTCCTCCTTCCATTTATTTCCCCTGTGACTTCTGCCCCCTTCCCCCTTGTTCATCATTCTTTTTCCAATTTCTCTCCTATTCCTCAATATCCTCTATTCCCGCCACCACCCCTCGGCAGCTGTGAGCGCCCTGTCCTTGTCGTTGCGCCGTCAGAAGCGTGACTCCCTGTCACCGCTGGAGGAGGACGACGTACGTGAGAACATCATAACGTATGATGACGAGGGCGGGGGCGAGGCCGACACGGCTGCCTTTGACATTGCCGCACTCCAGAGTGCCCCGCACAGCTCGCGCTCACGTGGCTACCGCACGCTGGACAGCAGGAATGTGTAAGTAGGCAGAGGGACTGTTTACGGTGATACATGTAAAACTGTTTAATTACATCGAACCTCATGGCTGGCCTCTTATTACACGCTAAAAGGAAGTCAGGAAGGCAACAAATCTACCTCTTCAGAGTAAAAGTTTTATCTCAGTCCAACTTTCAACTTAAGTATCTGATCAAGCCGTAACTTCCAGGTCATAATCAGTCACCGATCAAACTGTTGAGACGGAAGGCTATCGAGCTTGGCAGTCGCCAGAGACCACTTTGTTGTGCTCGTTCTGTTGAAGCACGTTTATGTTCTGCTACATCAGAGAGTTGTTTGCACCCACTTTGATGTGTCTGTGAAACATTGTTATTGCCTTTGGACTAATAATTAGCTCCGATGAATTCATGCAAGCCATATGGGGAGGCCATGAACAAGTACAAAGGCTGCTTTTAGTTATTGGATATTGCTTCTCGCGGTTTATGGAAGTGGACACACCAACATGAAAACTCTTCTAAATCTAATGCAATCCATTGCAATATCCCTGTAATAAATACTACCTTTGCGAAGTTTTTAATGTGTCATTTTTGTTATCTAACAGAGGAGTGGATTGTTATACTTTATGGCAACTTTGAAGCTGTAGTCTGTGGCTCTGTTGTACTGCATTGGTAAAATCTCACAGAGACTATCCACCAAACAAATTTGCACACGAATTTCTGTTTCCTTGATGATGGTGAATAGTAGTAGCAGTTCTATAATGTGTTTTGTCACTCTGGAGGGAGCTTTCTCTAATCTGAGAAAGTAACCCTGATTATGTCATCAGGGTTATCTTGCATTGGGCTCTGAGACTCCAAATTATTCAACACAATGCCTCTATTACAACAGTTTGTAATTTGGCCTCAGCTGCATCAATTTTGAAAAAAATTTGAAAAACCTCTCAACAAAAGTCTCCCAGCTTTATTAAAGTGAAAACAAAATAATAGTACTACGCCTTTATTGTTATTTTCTTAAACTAAAATACCTCACATTGTGGATATAATGCTATATACCTCAAACCATCTCATAAATGCTCTCAAAATGACCATCAATTATGTGTCCTGGGGGGCCAGCAAGAGTTAAGACTCTGATTTACAGCAGAGACCTTTATTTCCTGTCGCTCTCTATTGTTCACTGTCAAATAAAGTAAAACAATTGCACCAAACTGACCTGATTTACTCAATTAAGTTAAATGGAGATTTTGTCTTGTGTCTTGCAGACGTTATGCCCATCGTAGCCAAGACAAGGCTCGCACCTATAGCTGGGCTCAGAATCCAGGTGTGGATCACAACTACTCAGGACCGGGAGGACCCCTCTATGGTCGCCTCTGTTACAGCAGCCACACCTTGCCTGTTCTCCGGCGCACACCAGGGGGAACATTTGAACCAGGCATGGCAGAGCTGGGATACCGCTTTCCTGGAGGCCAGCCAGACCACTCTCTGGTCATCCAGAACCAGGCTGCCATGGTAGGGCCGATGGAGTCCGGAGCGGTGTACATAGCTCCCACAGACCACAGTACAGGAAGCCGAACAGGGAGTCGCACTGGAAGCCGTGACGGGAACGCTCCCCAAAGTGTAGTAAGCACGTCGGACGGCGGAACTCCGAGGACCAGTGACAGCCAGGAGAGAGGAGGAGGGACAGGAACTGCAAGCAACTGTACCGAGGGGAGCAGCGAGGACAAAGTGAACCACAGTCAAGATGTGGACTGGGTAAGGATTGCAAGGACTCCGCTTTCACACCAAACGTGCAATTTGAGATCATAGTTCAACTGATCTGATTTGATCCCGAATATGCTAACCTCCATGACAAGCATCCAATGGCATTCTGGCATTGATAGGAGGCAGCTCATTTTTTGCACTCTAAATTCAAAGAGTTATGCAATTCTGCTCTTTGATCCAGTCTACCCAATCCTCATAGAGATGATGGGGAATGCCAGGATAGAACATTTATATTGTGAGAGAAATATTGCTGGTTAATTCTCTGGCTGGCTGCTACTACTAGAAACAGTCTGTGTGCTCTGCCGCATCCCAGAATGCAAAGCACACCTGGCAACAGGAGCCGTTGAGCTCAACCTAGTGGTACACCAGGTAGTTGTGTCGAATAGGGGTCGGATCACTGAGACCATCTCCTCTAAAGGGTGCGGTTGTTTTGGTGGTTACTGTGTTCACGCCTACCCAAATGAACCATACTAACTAGTTTCTGACTCGGTACCGAAACAGTACCATTCTCCCAAACTACTCTATCACTGGAATATCTCTGTAACCAAATCACACACATTCTATTCCATTCTATGTGATCTCCTTTTGATAACCAATGTAATCACACTTTGAAAACCTAATTTTTCAGCAATGACGTCCTTTAATCTACGTTGTGCAAATGATGAATACTTGCGTGTTTGGTGTGAAGCCGGCATATGAATGGATTCTGTACTGCAACACAGTTTAATACGTGGATTGATGGATTGACGATTTGCTAAATGTGATAGATGTTGCATTGAAGAATGAATTAAAATTTGATAAATGATTTGATCAATGATGGATGGCTGCATTGGAGGAAGAATTAAAGATGAATGAATGGCTTAATTATTCTATTAAATAAGCAAACAAGTAAGTAAGAAAGTAATTAAGCAAATATAAAATAATTATTAAGTTTGCATTCAACATCATATACTATATAATTACAGGGATTGCAAAACTATAAAATTTTTATGAAATTTCTAGGACAATGCTGATATCATTCAGACATATTAGCACATTTATATCCTGCTGTTCATTATCTCTTCTATGCTTTGTTTTATTTATTAGGCCATTGCATGGCTCTCTGGTCCTTACTTTATTTAATTTTCAAATGTTTTATCTCTCGATCACTTCCCTCTCCATCTTCCTCTCACAGTGCAGTGTTAGCTCATTTTAGTGTTCAATTAATATCTAAGGCTTCTTCCAACTCTGCTTTTCTTCCACTGTTTTGCTTAATGTCTGTCTCTCCTCGTGTCAATCATATTTTTATCATCACCATATCTGGCTTTTCCCCCATTTGGGCACTATGTCATCACACTCCCCCATCTTTCTGCTTTTTATTATGCCTCTTATTCATTTACCCTTCATCCCATTTTATGTCACTGTAACCAAACCTAACAGTATCACACCCTACCCCAGCCCCGAACTGAAACCGCTCGTGCTCACCTACGTTCCCTCCAGGTGCAGTCGGAGACATTACCCAGGGAGCACAACCTCGTCATGACCCGATCGGGCTCCGTGATGGGCCAGGGTCATGGCGCAGGAGGCTGGGCGTGTGACTCGGCTACGCTCCCCATGGCTGGACGCAGGGCCTCCCGTGCCGGCTTGTCCCCAAGACGCACAAGCTCTGGCCAAGCTGAATCTGACTCCAGTGGTGGAGGAGGTGGTGGTGGAGGAGGGGGAAATGGTGGCACCTCCACAGATGGACAACAGCAACCTGCCAGTGGACGCAACTACGCCACTGTCCTGCAGGGGGAGGTATCTGGACAGAGGGACTACCCTGGCAGCTTGGGGAGAGGTGGACTGGAGATGGGGAGCAACTTTGTTGTGGCGAGGCCAGACAGGGAGGGCGGAGGGATATCATCTGTCTACCCAGACGCAGCTAGCTTTATTGGGGACTGGCGTGATCGGGTGGGTCTGGGGGGGTATGTTTTGGGCAGACGGGATATGACCCCCCAGCTTTTTCCCTTCGCAGGGCAGCCGCGAGGAGCATACGGCAGTGTGAGGGGCTTTGGGGCCGGCTGGGTTCCAGGGATGGAGGCTGTTCGAGGAGCACCAGGGCCTGGGGGTCCCTCTTTGGCACTGAGGGTGGGCGAGTTCCTGCGTCTACGTCTTGCCCAGGTCACTTTTGATCCATCACAGCCACCGTACGACTCTGTGCAGGTGTACGGCCTGGAGGGCACAGGGTCCCGAGCCGGGTCCCTCAGCTCACTCGAGAGCGAAGGAGAGAAGGATACAGAGAAGGAGGAGTGGGGGGCAGGGCTGGAAGAGTGGGGTCCCCAGTTCCAGAAATTAGCCCAACTCTTCAAAGAAAGGGAGAAAGAGAGGGAAGAGAAAGAAAAAGTTGAAGATGGTGCCAAAAAGGAGAAGGAAAAGAAAGAAGAGCCAGAGAAGAAAGAGGGAGGAGAGCAGGCTGGAGAGGAGGGGACTGACTGAGGAAGGATAAAAATGAAACAAATAGGGGCAAAGAGGATAAGAGAGGAAGGAAGGGAATAGGAGGATGATGAAAAGGCAACCAGAGCTAGAATAATGTGAAGAGAAGTTAAAGGAGAGAAAGATGAAGAGGCAAAGTAATAAAAAGAGACAGAGAAAAATGAGCCTAGGGAGGATGGAGAATGCGAGGGCAGGGGAGGGAGTGATTGATGTAATTTAAAGCAATAAGTGTTGAAACGTTGATATGGTTGAGCACAGATACTGAGACAATGCAGAGGCTGCTTCTGCTCGGGGCAGCAACAATTTGTTAAATGCTTTGGACAAAGAAAAACAACCCAAACATCCAAGACTCACTCACTGATTTAATTCAACTCTCACGTATGGTACGAGAAACAGCAGGAAACAAGAAGGAAGACGATTCTCGTTGCCTGTGTTGGTCTGCTCTTTGTGTCTGCATGTGTGTTTGTGTGTTGGGGAAAGTCTGTGAGGGAAACACACTTGTGTGTGTGACAGTATATGTGTGCATTTTTAACAAAGACGGAGCAGGCGTGGCAGGGAGAAACCACTGACAATTACAAGATGAGATTGATGATACGCTGCAACATTAGCTTTTGGGACAATGTGCAAGAGTAGATATTTAAAATAACACACAAATATATATTTGAATATAAAGTGAATGGGACAGGGGATGGATGCATAGAGAGAGAAATGTTTGGGGAAGTGAGACGATTGTACAGAATCTGAACTTTTTATTCCGTCGGCAGTGGCAGAAAAGTGAATTATTCAACTCACTACTTCATTCCAAATGAAAATGATGAATCATTTAAATCCTGCAAAAGATTCTCCCTCCTCTCAGCCCACAAGGAAAAGAGACATTGTGAAAAATGTAAATGATTTAGGGATTTGATCCCCTACACCCCCACCCCTCCAGCTTTTTGTAGTTGAGTGCTGGTATGTTTACAAAGATTCACACACCCAAACACACATACAGACACAGAAGAACTGATGAACACCATGAGGCTTTGATTGTACTACAGTAAATTATAAAAGCAAAACCATCCACAAGTATTCCATCTACAATACAGAGTAATGGCGACTCTATTATCGATCTCTTAAATGTTTTTATGGAAGAAGTCTCCTATTTTTTATGCGTACTCCCCCCCCCCATCTCACTTGACACATCTTGAGGACAAAGTATGCATGATTTTTGAAAGCCACAAGAAAAAGAAAAAAAGGCAATCAATTCCACTTTGAACAGTCGTACTGTCCAAATGAAAATTTCCACAGATCTGTAATGAAATTATAAGGGAACAGCACCACAGAGACTCCCGCGACAGACTTTTTTGTTCTTGTTAAAGGTCAGGATGCAAATGAGCTGGAATTTTCAGCTGGAATGCACTTTTCTACCGTGTGATGTTCAATAATACATAATGAATAATGTCAAAGATTACATTTGTTTTATAAGATGGCAATTCAACAAAAAGATACCATGTTTGACTGTATGTAAAACCATTTCAAATGTAAATACTACTGAATATTATTGCTAAAAGAGAGTATATAAAATGAAAAATGGGTTTTAAAAAAACAGAACTTAATGGAGCACTGTTGGGACTATCTGTATGTACTGTAGATTAGAAATGGATTATCTGAGCTGGACGTTAACAGCTTCCTGGACTGAAAACAACACCATTTACTCAGCATCTATGTAGTAAGTGAACAGGTTTGGGTTTGTTTTGTGGTAGCTCTCGTCTGAGATGGACAAGCCAAGGATTAAATTATATATGTGGCCTCTGGCAGAAGGTTGTTGTGCAAAATATTAGTTACAGGAAGCCTCAGAACTAGCCTGGAGTGAGGAGAAATTCCCCTAAAAGGCACAACAACAACAAAATCTGTATTTTCTCTCAAATCTGGATTATTGCTACAAAAGTAGAATAACGCACTAAAATGGAATTTGTAATAAGTTTCAAGGACAGCTCTGTCATTAGTGCTGCACTGCCTGGGAGATCTGAAGCAAAGTTTTATAGACAGTTACTTATATCTCTTGAAATATAATAAAGTGTACACGTAAGAGTTTTAATATGAGTTTGGGAAAGTGACTGTCCATCAAATCCCATCTTTTGTGCATTTCCAGCAGTGCAACTCAATGAAAATATATCGGCGAGTGGCTGGGTCCATCGCCGGTTGACATAGATCTAAATTCAAGCAAATTTTCTAATTTTGTAGAATAACAGCCTAACAGTCAGATTTGTTCAATCGTCCTGAAAAACTGAGTTATTTGCGTCCAGAGGGGGATTCTGCCACATACCCTAACCTGAATGTGGACGTCTTTGGTGTGCCATCGTAGAAATGTCACAGTTTGTCACTGGTTCACTGTAAAGTCACCCAAATAAGTCAAGATGCCAGCTTTGCTAGTGTCCGCCAGTTTGGTCCGCCATAATCTTGCTGTCAAGGTCTGCTATTGTCTACACCTGCTTAACCAATCAGGAAGTCAGGTTTCACAATGGCCGAAGTGGAACCCATTTACACCTCTGTACCCTTTACCTGAGCCACAAACTTGTCCATACAGTACCACTGTGCAGACTGGATGGTATCAGGACCAATGTACAAATACTGCACAATAACTGGGGGGTGCAGAACCTCGCTGGAGTCTGAGTTATAATGAATTGTGGCTCAACACCCTAAAGCTACCTAAACCTCATTGTAATCCAAAGTGACAAAGTATATTGCTTGGAGCTTGAAGGAAAATTCAGATTTATTACAACTTGGGTGCTAGTTTCATAGTGTTTGCCATTATTTCTATCAGTAATAATAACATTGTACTCTGCAAGTTATTTGCTACGGTTTGGGACTTGGAAACATCACTTTAAGGGAAGTCCAATGGGGCAAGAAAGACAAACTTACAGGTCTTAAACAAATTACTTGCTGTAGTTGTGCATACAGTGTTTCTAGGCAATGAGGGATTATTACATGCCCCCATCTGACCCCAATTAAAGTGCGTGTATCTGATCCCTGAACAATCTGTGTGGGTGAGGGTGATCCCATGAAGATGATGGCATTTGCGAAGTCCATAAATACGACTTGTGCATGAGTTTGTGTTAGAAAATGGATAGTCATTAGATAGCTAGCTATTCTGATAGTGATGTAACTAAACTTAAAGTGCAGACGTTCTGCTTCATTTCTGGCAATTACCAGTCAGCTTCAGGTGCGTTACCACCACCCTTTGGGTTGGAGTAGGACCGACCTGAACCCTGGGAAAACAATCTGGATTTCATCTGGAAACAAGACATTTCAAAAGACAAGTGTAAATTCAGCTGTAGGGTGTGTTTCGTTTTTGTTTATCTCCACATCAACTAGTTTAAACTACTGACTCTTTTTTACAACCAAACCATTCGGGTTGTCTGACCTCTCGTCTTAGTTGCCCTATCTGAATTTATTGCAGAAATGTTGCCATGTCCCCCGTTCTCAGCCATTAGTCCGGTATGTGACTGCAAAACTACAGAAACAAAACGCTAGTTGTTATGAACCAGAATTATCCTTTAAACCTAATTTCAAAGGACTGAAATGCCAAACAATTTATAATGGCCAACGAAAATTGATGTCTTGAATGATAATTTCACTGGTATACCTAAAATGACTGCCAAAGAGCTCAGAACCATTATGTTATGAGAATAAGTATTGTTGTAAAAAGCACTAATGTGTTGTTTTGCCAATGCATCATCTGGGCATTGTTTTCCTTGACATTTATGTGGAACGTGCCAACGCTGAGTCTCTCTTGTCTCTCAACACACAAAACACTATCCTAATTTTCATAACAGTATTGCCAATTCTGGGGTGGCCATTGCAAAAGCAATTATCATGGTATACCAATAAGTGACCTTTCTTGCCATTCTAATTATGTGGTTTATTCCACAGTCTTGATTGGCTCCAGGTGTTTCATCTCTGACGATTGGTCTAATTCTAAGTTCTGCTCTGGCTGATTGGTCAAAATCAAAGTGATGATTCTCCTGATTTGTCTTATTTCAGTAGTTCTGGAGTGCTGCGCCAACTAAACCACTTGACAGAACTGATTATCCCACCTCCTGAGCCCGGCAAATTGGTTCAATCAAACGCGTGATTAGTTGAATCAGTTGTTTTAAATAGAATAAATGCCTGCAGTCTCTGCAGCACTCCACGGCTCTTTTTCAGTCTTTTAAGTTAGCTGAGACACACCAACCGACAGTGACAGACGAAAGTGGTCCTGTCGGGCCATTTATCAAGTCCTCTGTCAAAGAAAAGCCCTACATACTGAGGGTAGTGAAGTCTCCGTCGGAGGATAAGAGCAGGCATCCTAGCATCTGGATATGTAGCTTTAAGGGTGCAGGTGTACGGTCACGACATCTGGCCTCTTGACCCCCAATAGGTAGACCCCATCGGTTCTGTGCCCCCCAGTGACTTCATTGCTCCTGCACGATGTTGATACAATTCCACAATTGCGTGCTGAACAAAGTGTATTTATTTCCGTTGTACTTTTTCTTTTTGTAAATTTGAATAAAAAAGGAAATATTTCAAAGAGATGAGTCAGACCTGCTCCTTTCTACGGACTCCCAAATTTCTCGATAATCAGACTTGTGCTGCTTGTGCCTTCTGTTTGTGTGCGTGTGTGTGTGTGTGTGTGTGTGTGTGTGAGCGAGCGAGAGAAAGAGACAGAGGGAGAGAGCGATAGGGAGATGTGCTGTGCAGCGCATACAAATGTGTGCGCACCTTGTGAGCATGTGTCTTGTTGTGAGTAGGTTGGTGTGCCTTGTCAAATTGGCCTCTTGAAATTTCCAAACTGCAGACAGTGTGTGCGTCTGACTGCAGGATGAAGGAACACCTTGTCTGGTCTGATCCAGCCCGATGGGGGATGTGAGGTCAGTAATAGAGGACAGACGGAGAGTTCTGCAGAGCAATCACGCTTTCAGATGGAGGGGGAGAGTTCTCTGTTTGTACGCTGGCAAAAAGAAACAAGAAAAAAGAGGAAATTTTGAACTCCAGAGCAGAAGCAAATAGAACACGCCTGACAGCTATGACCAAAGAACACAAGGCCCCCTCCCCAACCTTTGCAGCTCTCCTGTATTCTGCTGCCTGAATGATGGATCAGGGAGATGTGCGCCATTGCCGTGTTACTGAATAGCTGGTTAAAAAGATTTATTATAATAATCAAATATGAAGGAGGGGATTATTTCTACATGATGGTTTAGAGAATGATCGTGTTAGCTGGGTCTCTGCTTGATTACGATGATAATACCCGCCTCGAGTCAGGAGGGGGAGAGAAAACAGAGGGAGAGGGAAGGGATGGAGAGAACCATATTAGCAGTTAATATGCAAGTCTGTTGCGTTACATGAAACTGTATTAGTAACTGGGTTAGAGCGTTGATTCTGTAAGAGTGCTGACGAAAAAAAGCCCTCGCCGTCTCTTGCGCGCCTGTGCTTGCCCATAATCATGAGATTCATGGGGCTGACTTGCCCCCTACGGACGCAAACATCCTGTATCTAAAGAGGATGTGAAGTCAGTTGGAGGCAAAACAGCTTTGACTTGCTTTATCCCCACCGCACCCTCCGCCACCAAGCTGATAAAACACACCAACTTGTAACAAACACAACATTCTTATCGATTCATGACTCCTATATGTATGTTTATCAGTCTGCCTCAAGCATCAACACCGCAATGCAGCATTTGAGGTGAGATGCGCTGTCATGGCACTGTCAATAATTGCAGCATGCATAATTGATCATAGCATAATGGCAGAGCTGGAGATGAAATGGGCTCCGTTAAAGTCATACACCTGGGAATGACTAACTATACACTGTACTGGAGCGCTACATACACACTCGATGTGCTGCAGGATTGCATCACAGGACACACAAGTTGGTGTGTGTGTGTGTGTGTGTGTGTGTGTGTGTGTGTGTGTGAGTTCAAGTACATGGAGATTCCTCATTCTGTTTGAACCTTACTGACACACAGAATCCCGCTGGCTATTCAGCACAGTGTGAGTGCTTGTGTGTGTGTGTGTGTGTGTGTGTGTGTGTGTGTGTGTGTGTGTGCATCTTTGCATTTCAAGTACATAAAGGCAGCTTCCAAACACAAGGAAAAGTGTAAGGGAATGAGGTGAATTTCAAGAGCCGCAAGACTTCAAGGCGAGGGCAACTTTGTGGACGTGACCACTTCCTGCCCTGTAGTTAAACGTCGAACAACCTCCTGAGTAACTTTTTACTCCCTCCCTCCCTCCCTCCATCCCCTGTGCCTGTGGTTTTTATACCGGCCCATTCCTCTTCCTTGCCTCCTCTTTCTCCTCTTACTCTCTTCCCTCTCACGCTCTCTCGCTCATGCGTTTCACTCGGGACGCTCGCCGGCTCATTTGAAGTGGAAAATTAAATCTTCATTAACAATCTTAATTAGAGTTCGATCTCCCCCATAGCAAGGCGACAGGGAATCCATAGTGTAACGGGTGGGGGTGTGGGGTGGGTGGGGCCTGGAGCAGGAGTTGGTTTCGACAATGTTGGGGGTGGGGGGGTGGATTAGAGGGGGTAATTAGTGAATGGGGAACTTCAGGTTAAATTACACAAGAGGTATTTACATTTTCAGAGGCAGGGGGAATGGATGGAGCAGGTGGATCATTCAAATGGCCCGCTGGGCGATGGTGGACGCCGGGCTGATAGTGAACACGTGTGTTGCCGAGCATGCTTGTCTTGCTTCTGCATTGTTGGCAAACTGGGGCTCGGTGGGTGGGAGAGGGGAGGGTTGATGAAGGGGACATTATTAGGCTGAAATCTTCATAGGAATTGCTTCTTGTCTTGCTTTTTGGTGACATGGTGTTACTCGAGGCGACATTATCCCTTATCATGTTTCCAGAAGCAGCGTGGAGCATTTGAATAATACCAGACAGTAATCATTCAAAGCCACTGCTAAGCATGCAGCACATTGCTCCCCCTCTTATCCTCATTTATATACTACAGCACATTATTTAGCTGCTGTGCGTGAGGATTGGGCGGTAAATAAAACCATCATGTTCCAGCACAAGTTAAATATGCCTACTGTTCTTAAATAAATGAAAGCAGGAAGCTCACTTTTATAGACGCCGCCTCATTTCAATTCCTTCAGTCACTGATGACTTTTCTCGCTGTAGCTCTATTGTAGTTAGCTATCCTATCAGAAACCATCAAAATGCCATTGCAGTCCTCTTAGTGGGAGCAATGAGCCGAGGGGAAGAGAATCCTGCGAGGGAAACCAGGCAAGTTGAGCTAGCCCAGGACCTAATCCTGCATCAGGAAACCCACAAACCCTGTTCAGAGTGAGACCGCACTCCCCCCCCCCTCCCACAGAATAGATTATTTGTTTAGCTGTCCGGCAGCTTCTTTATTTGCAGAGTACAGATACACGTTGCTGTGGAATATTTCTAAACTGTGAGGGCAGGAGATAGTGTTGGGACCTTAGTTTTATTTATCAGCTCCGCGCGGGTTTCCCGGGAGCTGAGCCGGTCGACTGCTCTGAGCAGGGTGATCATATCTGTGGTAATGTTGCCGTGGCAGCTCAAGACTCGGGAGAGAAGTCTGTGGGTGTGTGTGTGTGTGTGTGTGTGTGTGTGTTGGGAGGTGACAGACTCTATTTACACAGCTGATCATTAGAGACAAAGAGAAAAAGAGAACATGATAACCAATTACAGACAC
>JAVQJF010018172.1:0-15841 GCA_036023855.1 Gadopsis marmoratus | reverse complement strand
GTACTTCCTGCAGCAGCTGAATAATTTCTGCCTGCCATGATGAGTCCATCCTCACCTCCTCCATCACCATCTGGTACGCGTATCATTCGCTCTGCTGAGAAGGTGGTTGGCTGCAATCTACCTTCACTCGAGGACCTGCTCGCCTCCCGGACCACGAGGCGAGCAGGAAAGATTGTGGCTGACCCCTCTCACCCCGGACACAAACTCTTTGAATCACTCCCTTCTGGCAGGAGGATGCGGTCCATCAGGACCAAAACAAAACTTGTTTTGACAAAGTGAAGTCTGCCATGAACCCAGAGAACTAAAGCTCATGTACTGAGACTATTCTCAGTAGCACATGACTTGCACATCTGCATCATTATAACATGCAAGGTAGAATTTACCTGAATTATTTTTTTATTTTTTTAAAGTATCACTGTTATTTTTTAAAAATAGTATAAAGTGTCCCTTGCAGATTAGAAAAGGGCATGCATATTTTCTCACTAGCCAAATAATTTTAAAACTCAAAAAAACAATGTGGAATCATTTGATTGGTTTTGTAGTGGTCAACAAAGCAAAAGAGCAGAAACAGTCCCTAAACACTTGAATTTACTGCAGTTATCTCAAATGGGCATTTATCTCACTAATTACTACATTTTAGCCATTTTATACACTTGCAGTGTACAGTATAATTGTAAATGTCCTGTAGCCTATTTTATCTTTAATGTTTGACTAGGTTGTTCCACAACCACCAACAGAAAGTGACAGACAGGACCTACCAGTGTCTGTGAAGGACTGGATGTCATACGTCAGGTCAATGTTCACGCTCTCTGCATTCTCCACTTTCTTGAAGATGATCCCAATGAACCACATGGACACAAAGTCGCTCCTGTTACACAAACAGGTCAGATTAAAGATTAGCAGGACTTGCCTTTACTGATCCAAAACTTTCTCACTGAAGTGTTTGCATGGATAAAACTGGACTCACTCATTGCGGTTCTCTTTGGACCCAGGGAAGGACTGGGGGTTGACATGAGCCAGGGTGATGTATTCATTCCTCTCCAGGTTTCCCACCAGAACGCGGATCTTTGACTCCACCAGGCCGATCCTGAGAGTGAACATTCACAGAGGTGTCGTCAATACAAGTAATCTTCACAGTACAGTCTCCTGCCTCCGTGGCTTCTTTTAGATTTATTTCTTTGTTATACTGCTTGCATGATGTGCTACACACACACACACATAAATGAAAAGAAATGTACACAAAGAACTAGAAGGTCTTAAGAGACCTACTAGTAGAAATACAGTCCTTTGACACTCACCATTCCAAGTGGTTTTCTTCCGTGGACGCGCTGGCAGTCAGAACAATGTAATGCCTGCAGCACAAAACAGAACATCAGACAAGATGTAGTGTAACTCAACCCAAAAGACTCCTTGTAAAAAGACTGCAGCATTACAGCAACATCTTGTGAAACCCTCCCCAGGTTTATTTATGATGAAAAGAATATTCAGGACCATGCAATTGAATGAAAACCTTCAATACAATCATTATTTGAAAGACAATGATCTTGTGTCCAGCCTCTGTGCATCTTTACATGTATGATTCAGTCATCTTAATGCTAGTGTTTAGCTGCATTTTCAGCATGGATTAAATGTGCTACACTGTGGAACATTAACCATGACCAATCACACCAGTGCTGCACAGGTTACTAATGTAGCTCTAATGGTGGAGCTGCAGCACCAACAGAACCTGGCAGAAAACTGGTACAGTTGTATTACTTGAACAGCGTGGGAGGAACTTTCATAAACAGAATGAGACTGACCACAGTTAGGATGAGTCAAACCTGCCCAAACCCAAAAAGTGAAAACGGTAAGTTGGTTGGAAAAAAACCCAGCACCATCCGGTTTTAGTTTCAACTGCACAAATACACTATGGTCTGCCAAAGCTGTTCGTGTCCCACAAACCGTTAATTTCCACATACTCTTACAGGATAACTTCAGGTTTGGTACAGCTGAGTAACATTCTAGCACTTTCAAGGTACCTCAATCTAGAATTTCCAGACTCTCGGAGCCTTTATGACCACATTTCAATAGTTACTATAAATACCAGGAGACAAACAAATATGATGGGATGGTTTCATTTTAAATATTAAAATATTTTTGGTTTAAATGAGTGACTGTATAGATGACACACCAGATTATGTCAAAAACCAAGAAATTTTCAAGAAGTATATTCAAATTCAATCATATTCCTAACCTTAAAAACAAAAGGGCTAAAATTAAGACTTTGTACAAACCCTGTACTTTGCATCTTAACTTGTATGTTAAAGAATTGTGATGTTAGTTCTAAGCAAAGAAATCACGATTGCCATATATGCGAGAAGCATGCAGCTCAACGCGTTTTGCATTGCCAATGCATTGGTTAATAAAATGTTACATCCATCGACGCTTGAACTGACAAAATTAACACCTACTTGTACTTTTGGAAAAAGTTGGGTGGCTCGAAGAGTTTGGGCCATTCTGCTTTTCCCTGAAGGATCTCATCTGTGACACTGAGGCCTGTTCATACCAGACAGTGGGACGGAGACAAATAAAGATTAACAATTCAACATTAAAAATAAGGTGAAGACACTTTCTTACCCATTAACTCTGTAAAAATGATGTTACTCAGGAACATAAATGTACTACCACCATTGCCTTTCAAACCCCCCACCCCCCCCCCAAAAAAACAGATATGAGAGTTTAAAAACCAGGTGTACAGAGCAGTCTGCTTTACCATATTTGAACTCCTCGCTCATGATGGTGCGTGTTGATGTGGAGACATTGTATGTGGAGTTCTGCTGGGGGTAGGCAGGCGTGATGATGGGCATCAGGTGGTATCTGTCAGATGGATTCACCTAAAAACATGGCACAGGGACCCAAGATTGGTTTCGCTGCAGAAATGAGCCTTCATACAGATGTCTGCACACACCTCCTTCAGGCCCACGCACTGAAACCAAGGGCATACATCCCACACACACAGGGTACATCCCATTTCACTTGTCTTCACGTTTCCCTCATTTACATATCCCCCCCCCTCGAGTGATGTGACGGAGGAATCAAGGAAACATATTGTGAAATCAAACAGCCTTCCCTCTCAAACATCAGATCAAGCGATTTGTCAGTTAGCGGTGACGGCCGTGCAGCTGGTTCACCTACCTGTGGGCTGTAACAGCTTTGACGTCAATAATGAAAGTAACGTACTACCCACACGGCAAGTCACCACTGTTAGAGAACATTAAAATGGATAGCACTAACGTGACAAAACATAATCTGAAATAATACGCCGACATTGCTATCAACTGCTCGAACAGCACCAAATACGTATTTAGACTGTTTGCAGATCAGTCAAACCACGATTAAGAGTATATCGCACATGCTTAGTGGATCACGTTTTACACCAGATGCCAGCCACTCAATGACACGGTTCAGGTTTTCCTGTATTAAAAGGGGGACCATGTGAGAATGCCCTCATACCACTCAGAGCTATTTTCGGCTGAAAATACAGATTGTAATTAAGAGATTTTTGACTGTTAACCTTTTAATAGTTTACATCATGATGAGCATGACTCAAAGCAAAGAGAAACAATTAACCTAGCCAACACACTTAAGTTATATAACTTATAAAACTGTCTAAAAACTAGACTTTCTGCCCGGTGCATGCTGATTGTTGGCCGTACTGTGACTGAACGGAAACGACACCAATAGATAATAAAAATGTGTTTATTGCTGAAGGGACACTACAAAACATGACACAGCAATTACAACAGCTAGAATCTTCCCCATTAAGGCTGTAGACCAATTAGTTTGGGATAGGTCAATTTATGAAATTATGAAAAACTCGTAAGACAAGACTAAATTCAAAACAAATATATCAAAGCCCTGGCCACTGCACTGCACACAGGACTGTTATTTATGTCACACAGGACTGTTATTTATGTCCACACACGTTTTTGACTGCAGTACTGCACTTGCGCAATTTAAACACAATTGTCAGGTCTATTGTGCTATAAAATTTCTTCTGCATTTTTACTGAAGGGGTGTGTGTCTGATAAAAAAAACAAAAAAAAACATCCACGTAGGAAGTCTTCCCATCTCCAAGCTGCTCTGGGAAGCCTCCTCGGAGCAGAGTTAAGGGCATTGGAACTCATATAGGGGACCCGATCAATTTCCAGGTCGCATGAGGACAGAGGAATGAGGAGACATGAAATAAGAAAAAAAAAAAATGGATGTACCTATACTCTGTTGAGCTAACCATAAAGCACCAACAAAATTTTCACAACTCAGGAGATTAAACTGTCCACATACAGTTTCCTGTTCCTGCATAGCAACACACATACAAAACATTATAAACATGTGGAAATAAAACACTGGCGTCCTACTCACTCTAGGATCCCACACAGGTAAATTCAGGTTACTGTCCTCAGGTTGTTTCAAAAGTACAGGATTCGGCCACTCCCTGTAGGAGGGAAATGACAATTGTAGTAAAATGTGTGAACACTGACATACAGTTGGGTGTTGCACTAGGCTGTGAAATACTGCCATCAAGTGGAACAGGAAGATATGAAGATGTAATTGCAAGATCTTAAGTCTCACCATTTGGAAAACACCAGGAAGAACTTGTGGACCAGTGTGGCAGCCACAGCGTTAGGGTAGAGCTGGCAGGTCCTGGCCACCAGCATGGCCCATGACACTCCACCCAAAAACCCCAGCATGTTGGAGTAGATACCACGACCTGCGGGCAGAGGACGCATTACAACTGGCACCTTAAAAATATTGGTGTGATCCATAAGATGAGCAGTGATGTTGTCAAGTATACATTAAACTGGGAGGACACCTTTGGGAGGTAAATATCTTGAATTGTATTGATAAAATGCGTCACTTTAGTGACATTTATGCATTTGCTATATTAGCTTAAAAAGGGAAAGCGCGGTATTTAACATTGTAGAAAGAATCGCTACAGAGATAGGCCATTTTGTTAAAACGCTTCCCTCCAACTCCGACTCACGTTTTCACTGTCGTCTTCTCGCAACAAATCAACCTCTGACGAGATTTCAGAATGAGACTTTTCCTTGAGTGAGACTACCATTTCTGGTTAAACATAAGGGATCTTAGTCTTTAACAAAAAGGTCTGTCCCTGTAGGGACCTGTTCCATAATGTTGACGGACAATAACAAGCTGAGCCGGAGTCAGTGACAAAAAACAAACACTTTTAGACGATGGACTTTTCACAGGCACAATAGCCCCAAAGGATTCCGTTGCAGCCATTGCAGCGTGTAGTAATTTAGACCCCACAATGTATAAAAATAGGGCACAGGTTTAAAAATACCTCCTCTTTAAACTGTGCAAAATAGTATATAGTACATACAAAAAGTAAATATAAAAGTGCATCTAACATTACAAGAACATTTGAATCAACATACGTTTTGCCCACAGTTTGATGGCTCTTAAGGTCAGCCTGAAGTTTTCTTTGTTTGGCACGAGGTACAAAATTTCATCGGTCACCCGACAGCCTGCAAGACAGAACACCAGAAACCTAAAACACTGAGAAAACTTCTATTACACTCTTAGTTAGAGCATAACTCCTAGTAGTAAGAGAAGGTTTAGGTTTTAGATTTTAGAAGAAGACAAACTAGTGATGTGCTATAAGCTTACGCTACTTCTTAAACGTCACTACGGAAAACAGCATGAGGCCTCAAGTCACTATGCAATGTACACAGTCTAATAGAAGCCACGTAGCATACCATTAAGGCTGCGGATACACCGAATGTCCAAGTTTCTCAGGATGGAGTCACCCCTCAGATCCAGGTTGTCTGGAATGGACTGTAAGGCGAGTCTGGCAAATAGCAGGTCGATCTGGGACAGAAAGGGAAGTGAGCAGAGATAAATACATTCTTATAACCAGAGTGCTACCTATGCCCCACAGTACAAACGCATTGCCTATAAAAGCTTTGTCAAAATGGTTATTGTTAATTCCGAGTAGTGTGTACTAAGGCATCTCAGAGTGACTTACCTCTATTCCGTCAAATTTGAATTTTATCACCGGTACAAAAGCGTCCTCGACAGCCTTGGAAAAAGACCAAGAGACAATATCACCAACAAATCTGAGACAAGGCGAATTCACATGGCTGACTGACATTATCATGGAACGAAATGAACAGCAAAAAGAAGAAAAAGAAAGTCAGGAACACAGATCTCGCAGACCGTGATATCCAAAGACATGTAGAGAAACCCTTCCAGCATACTACTCCACTAGATAAGATCAGCAAGATGAAAATCTAAATATTTTTGGCAACTGCAAGTCAACGTCGACAAAAAGCTAATTTGTTAATTGTATTTAGCTATAATTTAGTGTCCCAACAACAAGAAACTAAAGGGTCATACACACTTTCTCATGTGTATTGGTGTTAATACCTTGGGAAATTAACAAGATTATCAGCAGACCTAACAACGCCACAGGTAGCGCTCCTGGGTATTGCTCATCTGAGTTGCTAGAATGTTCTCCCAGGAGCAGTGGGGTGAGCAGCAGCCTGTTGCTTTTGCATCTTTTCCACTGAAAACCTTTGACTGAACAGTGATTTTTCAAGTTCAGGGATGAATCAGCTTTCTTCATTGATAAAATGGCCAAACATGGTGGTTCCCGTCTAAATGACTTGAAAAGCGTGGAGCTTTTGTCACAGACAATAAATGCGTTACTCTGTGCTTTAATGATAGAATGCCACAGAGACTTACCCTCAGGTCTTTGATCTCTTCGTGCTGTTTCAACTTCTCAAAGAACGACTGGAAAAAGTCACTTCTCTCTACGTGGCGTGGAGCCACACATAAGGCATCAATGTCAGCTCCTGGAAGAAACAGTAGGTTTCATCTTTGCTGCCCAGTAGGTTAAAACATTGATGACTTCAGTAACAATTTCATAAGTACACCGAACAAAGCTGCTGCATTGTAGGTTAAAGAAGCGTTCAGTAATAAAACAAGTAGAGCTGCTAAAGTGAAGTGCAGCAACTGTTTAAATTGTTTTCAATGACTTCCCATCTAATAAATCCTATTTTTTAAACAGATAAAACCACATATTTAAGGTGATTTTTATAGACAATGCTGTGGGAAGCCTGGGAACCCTGTAAAAAGGCAGGAAAAAAATGAAAACAATGACAAGTATTTGTTTGAAAAGTTTGTAAGATTAGAGGTGAATGGAAATCTTTCATCTGCTGAAGTGACATCACATCCGTTTGTGTGTGGTTCTTTAACAGGGTCTCAAATTCTACTTTGAAAAAGAACGTCCCGCTAGACTGACTGGGCTTATAACCGGATGTCAACGTAGTTGTGGATTAAGATAGTGGGGTCCCATGTGTAAGTCCTTAGCATTTAGTTTGAAAGATGTATTTATATTCTACAACAATAGAACTAGTAAAGCCAACTCAAATGAGATGATCTGTTGTGACAGAAATGTTTGGACAGGATTTGGGCAGCTGCTCTTCATCCAGCATGAACAAAATGGAGAACTTCAAATGCAGCTTTCATTCAATAGCAAACTATTTAGTCGTGTGCTGATGAAAACAAAGGAAAGGGACTTTTTTTTGCTCTATAGATATTGTGAACTGACACTCTAGCTGCTTTTCATTCGTTCTCACTTGCTCTGCTGTGATACGAAGAAGTTAAACTGATTTAATGGAACATAATATGGCAGTCGTCTCATTTGAGTTATCCAGAAATGCAATAGGTTGCTGATAAAATACCAGCACTATTGCCAATTTTGCAGATTTGCTATGAACACCTTTACTTACAAAGACTATTGGTACACACTGTACAGTTTTAAAATTTTTGTAATAACTTCCATTTCAAAATTTTGTTACACAACAAATAGTAAAAAGACAGCAATCTATTTTCCTGTTATACACGTATATTCTTCAAAATCGTTTTCACTTTTTGATCCGTTTAACGCAAGGAGGTACTCACATTCACGCTAATGGCTTCAGTCTATACAGTGTTTGCCCGCTTTCATAGCCCAAAACTAGTCTTTTCAAAAACATTCTCAATAGCAAGAGGAATATGACAATACCAGCCACATTTTAGTGTGGTCAGGGTGAACTGAGCCTTTCAAAAACAATGGCGCATGCCCGCTTCAACAGGGTCAAGTGCTGTGTGGCAGTAATGTTCTGCTATTCAATTTGAATATAGCCAGACACATAGTACATGTGTTTGTCATTAAAGTTGTCACTGACCATCCCAGCATAAATAAAACGGTGATTTGATTGGTGTTGCTGCACTGAATGAATGAATACAAAATCATCATCCAGACATACCTTTTGTGTGCACTCCGAGTCGGTACGAACCAAATGTAAATATCTTGCCCCCAACGCAGCTTATAGCTGATGGTGGAAGGTTCTGCAGAGGAGAGACGCATACATACATAGTTAAGTCCAAATGGCCTTTTCTCCCCCCCTTTCTCTTTATGGCATAATTACAGAAATATTTAGCATCTGTGACTTGACAGTTGCCATTAATGACCCCATATTACAACATAAACCGTAGCAATCGACAGCACACCAGAACCTACCTTTAATTCACTGATCTCCGCGATCCATTCCTTAACAAAGTTATTCAACTTTCCAAGAACTGCGAGTCTGAAAGGAGATATAACTTTTAGCAGGTGCTTCATATTCCCGGGCACACACCCCTTTCACCAGTCATATAGGCGAGAATGAAAATGGTACAAATACACCACACGGCTTCAGAAATTCAGTTGTCGCGATGCTACGCCTTCGGTTTTGTTAAGACTACCAGAGAAGTGCCAAGCAGCTTCTGCTGCTGCAATGACAGGCATGCAGTCAAGACGACCCAATAGTTGTGTTTAAGTACAGAGAAAAAAATAAAGAAACAAAAAAATTTCACACTTGTTCCTCACCTATGATTCAATTCCTCTTCATCTTCAAACACCCCAAAAGGTTTCATGGCATCACAGAGCTTCTGGGTGTACTGGTGGTCTATTTCTCGTGGGGGTGCGAGGCTAATGGCTGAGGTGATGCCGTAGTGTTTCTGAGGCTGCTGCCCACCAGGCATGGTGCTGCGAGCCACGGGAACAAGACGCAAACAAATGAAATGACAGCTACTACACAACTGCGTTCATTCTTTTTTTTTTTCTTTCCTTTTCACCTCATGGTTTTTTAAACTCCTGTTGTTAAGTAACGAACAAGACGTGAACTGACGATTCGCTGTTTAGTTATTCTTTACTAGTTCCTGTTCCCCCTCCTGTCCGTTACCGCGAAGCCATGTGTAAACATTTTGCTACACGCCGACAGCAAAAAAAAAAGTGCTAAATGTACATCACTTAAAGCAACAAACGTCTTAATTGCTCCGTAGTCGCGTGCACCTCCAAATGTGAAGAGTAAGAGTTACCCAAAATTGGAGACGCGTGTTTGAAATGCACCACTACTGGCCGTGAGCTGGCGGCGAACGAACATTAGCTGACAGGCTACAAACAGGTTGCGAGCGCTAACAAATTGGCTAATTTAGCAAGTTAGCAACACGCTAGCTGGCTGCTACGTAACTCGCTTTGCGGGTTAGACCCAATTCAGAGTTGACATTTTCTCCCAACAAAAACAAGTGAGATCCGCGTTTTTTGTTAGGCATATTTGCACCAGTTTACCCAACAACAAACAAGCGGGGTAGCCAACAAAACGATGGCTGCGGGCCTTGTTTGGTTGTTGTGACAGTTGGCTAACGTTAGCTTTTAGCCTATTCTTTATGACTCTCTTGCACGCGAAGAAAAATGTTCACAAACGGAAACTGTGCCACGTGAATGACTTACCTTGACATTTCTTTCATGACACTCTAAAAAAGCTCGCACAGTTTTTCTGCTGTAAACCCGTAAAAAAAAAACTAAGAAAGTCAGCAAGTGGAAATGATAACAGCCTCGACCTGATTACAACAATGGTCACTTTCCAGAGAACAGTTCAAACCTTCCCACTGAACCGGAATCACTTCTTATAAGATAACGTATCAGCCCGCAATCCTGAAAGAATGCTCATATCGAACTCGTTTGCAAGACGTCAACGCACATGATTGTTTTGGGTGTTAGCAGTTAACGCGTTTAATTGCTGTTAGGCCCTTTTTAAATTCAAAACTACAAATGTAACGGTGTTTTTTTTGGGACGACGTCTGCGTGCAGCACGCTGCGCAACTGTCGTCAGCAGGCAGGCACCGCCTCACTCGCTGAGGCCACTGGCGACGCCGTAACCGAATCATGTTAGTGACTCGGTTCTTCAGTTCTCGTTCGGTAAAATGTACTACTCTTTTTTCGAGGGAGGGCGACGACGACGAGCGTTCTTTCAAGTCGTTCCTTCATTTTACACGCGACATACAGCTCTGGAAAAAATTTAAGGGACCGCTCCAAATTTTCCAAAGCTGATTTTACTCAAACGCATACCTATAAATAGTAAAACCAGAGAACTGATACATTTGCAGTGGTCTCTTAATTTTTTCCAGAGCTGTATATATTATATATACATATAAATATTTATATAATATAAATATATATAATAATATGTTGTAAAATATACATTTTACATACTTTGTATATGAACATGGTTCATTTTGACTTGGTTAAAGTTCCACACAATACATTTACATACAGTATGTACCAATATACAAATGACCAAAGTGGACATCATATACAACAAAATAAACAATTTCCCAAGTGTAACATTCTGGTTAGAAGGTTGACAGCATTAAGATATGTTAGCTAGCGTTAACTGGTAAGTGGTAATGTCTAGCCATTTTAATTATTACCTAGCAATTAGCTAGCGTTAATAAGCCTTACAACATTACTCACTTATTTTGTCAACGTTCTTCAAAACCCTCTTGACATCTTCAAGTTTGTCCTTCGTGCTTTTGCCCTGTTAAGCTTGCGTTTACTATTTAATAAGATAAAGAATCTCTTGGCTCTATTTTACGGATGTTCATTACGGCCACATGGGAAATTCTTTTTTGAGTTCTGACTGTAATCTCCGAATTCTAAAGAAAAAGTAATAACTGCCTTAGCTACCGCACTCCAGGCACAACAAAAAGTGAGCATTCCAAAAAAGTCAGAATTGTAAAAAAATACAAATATATATATCTTCTTCTTCATCTTCTTGTAGTTTTACGGCGGTTGGCATCCATTTGGTGAAATACCGCCACCTTCCACTCCGGAGAGTGAAACGGACAATATAGTCAGAACTCACATGTGGCCCTAATCCTCTTCTACAATGTTTTACATGCATATCCTCTCTTTGTATATATTCCTATAAATGTATTAAACTGTGTCAGCCCGTTTCTATTGATATAACCCCTTATTTTATTTATTAGCTAGAATTTTTTTTTATCTCCCCCTAATAAAATTATGATATACGCTGACAGTCTTCACAAAATACTACACATTTTTAGAGTGGCTCAGAGGTCTGTCTCTAGTTCCTCCAGCAAAGGGCCTGCAGCGTTTCCAGAAACCCGGTGATGAGCATGCTCTGTGATGCACGGAAGAGGGGGGGATGCTACTTTTCCTGTTCATTCCTGACAGTCTGGGTCACGGTAACGCTCCCTACGACTGACAGGACTAGACCCTACTAGTACATAACAAAGGAGTAGTTCAGTGAACGATTCACTCACGGTCCACACATCACTAGAGGCCACCAATCACGTGACCACCGAGGCCCTGACGCTGCTGACACAATCGAGCCCAGCTAGCTGCAGGCGTGTTACCCGCACCTGACACACAAGGTGGGCTTGAAGTTGTAAATACGAGATAAAAACCGCGGAAGTATTTTCTTAACTGTAGAGGCATTTCTTTGGTGCACAAGACCTTTTTGAGAACCAACTACATGTCAGGGGAAAAAAAAGGAATGTGGAAATAGTACACTCCATTAGTGCATATGATGCGTTTCTGTGGGCAAAATTAAACTGGCATGTCTGAAAACGAAATGCTCTGTTTCGTTCACTGTTGTGTCCACCAGGGAGGAACTCCTCCCAGAAAGATAAGATAAATTGAGGGAAACCCAAGATTAAGGTATAACACTTAAAAAGTAACCAGATGAATAAATTATGTGGCTTACTGATATGTAATCGTAGGGCCAATAACCGTAACCAGATACTCTCACCACTTTGGAAATTTAAGAGGACAATAAAGGCAACTTTTAGACTTTTTAATTTCCAACCAGATTATTGTCCCACTGTCAATGAAATGGTTTTAAACAGACTGTACTTAACACAAGAAATGCCATTGTCTTTTATCTTATTCTGTCGTTAAACAGGCAGTAATGCAATTTATGTAAATGCATCTATCTGCTCGTGAAGTTATTGTAGGGTACAGGCAGCGTTCATCCGCATTCGAAGAGAAACAGCAGCTATTGTAAGAAAAGGCTTCACATTTTGGGACCAATTATTGGATGACGTTTTATTATTGAAGCATACATTTTTTTCCCCCAGTTTTTGGAAGGACAGCACATCATAGATATAATGTGTGCATACATTCAAATGACTATATATAAAAAATTTACCTGTGGCCTGCTTTCAAAGGTGTCGGTTTCAGTTTGATACGATGGTAGGTGGGTCATCTGGGGGTACGATGAGGTGGTGAATAAAAGAGGTGAGTTTCGGGATGGACAAAATGGAAGGGGTCGCCATGATAGAATCAGTGTTGACTCTCGTCCCTCTCCACCAGCTCTTTCATGTATTTCTGTGTTTACCTAGATTAGTTCTTGTCACAGTATCCAACAAAACCTTCCTCACTGAGCAGCCAAAAAAGTTGACCTTACTGAGACAGAATAAGGGCCCTTGCAATGATCACATAAGTTGCCAATATTCATTTACAGTTAACATTTTTTAAGAACTATAGTTTAATGTATGTATGTAAGGCCAATGTTTAAGCTTAAATATGACATTTGGCTTGAATTGGTCAATGTATTCTTTGCTCAACAGTGTTTTATAACCAAATATCTCATCAATATTTTGTTACAACTTTTATGTGCTCTGTGAATTTGCATCCAAAGATTTATGGTAGGTTAAGTAAAAACTATTATATACAGTATTCTGTATATACACCCCTGTCCTCAGCCATTTTAAACCTTTTTTCTGTGTTTATTCTGATATTAGTATCTTTCTGGGCATCACAATCAAGACCCGCGTCCCTCTGTCTGAAACATGGTGCACTGGCTTTCCAGGAGAAACCTAATGCATGTGTTGCCAGCTTGACTTCATGCATGTTGCAATGGATTCCTCTAGGTCTACGGAGTGTGGTGTAGCGAGAGGTGTGGAGCCTCAGCCTCACGTTTGACAGCTGTAAGTGCGAGTAAAGAAACTCAAAATCAATTCAAAATGCAGTGTATTTCAACTTGCCTCACAACTATAGACTAAATGCAGGTGACTTTGTAACAAAGCACACCAAAACAGATTCTCACTCAAAATTGTCTTTTGTTTGTCTCTTCTTCTATTGCCGTCCACTTCGATCTCTCTTCCCCCGACTGTGTCTCTGTTGACTTCTGTTATCAGCAGCAGTTAGCTGATCTGTCGTAGCTGAGCTCCACCAAATCGTGGCTGCTCAGCTGCAGCTGAGATCTGTCATCCATCCTCATTCCCACACTGCTTTACAGGGCCTGCAGCGGGCGGGGACGTACATCCCGGCAACGTCACAAGAGTCACTGCAGGACAGCACTATGTTACTTATTATGACAGTGCAAATACCTTTCACCCTTCTAGGAAACAGAGCTCCTCCCCACTTGCCCTGCACTCACTTCTGCTTTTTGGACTCTCAGTGTTATTCAGACTCATTACACTAGTCAGACAAACAGACTGCTGAGAGGGGCTTAATACTGCAGGAGAAAGCCAAATCACTTTCAAAAATGAGCAACAGAACTGTCCTTGTCAATGTGGAAAACTGGATTGCAGAGAACCAGAATGCTTTTCTTCCACCAGTGTGCAACAAGCTCATGTGAGTAATTTTGGACAAATTAACAACTAACAGAATATTTGAGGCCATGTAGTGAGTACAGCGTTGTCTGTAATTCCTCTTTCTCTCAGGCACTTTTCCCAGTTGATTATCATGTTTGTTGGAGGTCCTAATACCAGGAAGGATTACCACATAGAGGAAGGGGAGGAGGTAAGAGAGAAGTACTGATTTAATCTGCATAAAGTCTTACTTTCACCATAGATTATTTAATGCAAACATGGAGTTTACCTTTACCTACAGAGTTTACCGTTCACTACTAGAGTCGTTGTATTTTTCTGCACTATCTTAAACATTTCTTTAATCAAGTCCGATAATACAATTATGTAATTGATGCAGCACAGCCTGATATATCATCTTTTCTATTCAACACATTTGCCTGGCACCTGCACTACCCACAATGCAACTTTTCACTTGTGGCAATTTATCTGACTTCACACAGCTCCCTCTGGAGACAAGAAATGCTTTTTATACAAGCTTTTCATATATGCAGCGGTACTCCGCAACACCTGTAAACTGACTTTGATGTGTTTCCCTGTAATCCAACAGTTCTTTTGTCTTCCACTTCCTGTTTTATACAGCTGTTCTTCCAGGTGAAGGGGGACATGTGTCTGAAGGTGATTGAAAATGGCAAACACAAGGATGTGCACATCAAGGAGGGAGAGGTAAACTCTGATATGCTTTTATATACTGTTTTTCTTCTTTGGCATAGGTGTTTGTTCTGCATAATAAGTCAATTTTAACATATTACTATATAAGGAGTCAATTCACTCTGTTGCTGCTACTTTCAATGGTTTAGGATTTTCCTCTAATGAAAATAATCTGGTCACGTATACAATGCTCCAATGCAACTTTGTCAATTACATTTGTGCGATGGACATTATCTATCCACACAGTTGTTCTCTGTCAGTCTGCACCACATTCATTGCTTTCCCATTTGTAGATGTTCCTGCTGCCTGCTCGGATCCCCCACTCCCCCCAGAGACAGGCCAACACTGTGGGGCTGGTGGTGGAGAGGAGACGGCTGCTGACTGAGACTGACTGCCTGAGGTTATCTAGACTACTGTACCTCCTTCTTTTCTCCTCTTTTTAAATTCAATTCAATTCTGTTTTATTTATATAGCACCATATTATAGCAAAGTTATGTCAGGGCTTTTTCATATAGAGCAGGTCTAGACCGACTCTTTATATTTATAGAGACCGAACAATTCCCACCATGAGCAAGTACTAGGCAACAGTGGCAAGGAAAAACTCCCTTTTGACAGGCAGAAACTTCGAGCAGAACCAGAACCAGGCTCTGGGTGGGTGGTCATCTGCCTCAACCGGACCACAGAGAGAGAGAGAGAGCAGGAAGAAAGAGAACACACAGCAGCACAGTTCCACATAGAGATGTAAAGCAAGAGCAATAATAATGGTATTGATGTTAATGTTAATGTTAATAATACTTGTAGCAATATAAAAATAGTAATAGTGATAATAAGAGCAATAACAGTAACAGCAGGAACATGGGGGCAGCAGGTGGCTGCAACCACAGATCCAGACTCTACAGCTCCGGAGGCAGAAACACCTGCGGGAAGCTACAGGAGGAGAGAGAGAGGACAGAAAGCACACAGCTACGGGAAAGGGACGCAGTTGAGTTATTAACAAGCATTAATGGGATAAGAGTGTGTACAGATGGAGAGGGAGAGGAGGAGAGAGGAGCTCAGTGCATCATGGGAAGTCTCCTGGCAGTCTAGGCCTATAGCAGCATAACCAATGGGGGGAGGGGCTGAGGGCTCACCTGAGTCAGCCCTGCTATAAGCTTTATCTATTTATTTAAGAGAAAAGTCTTAAGCCTACTCTTAAATGTGAGGA